>RJWT010001068.1:0-52557 GCA_004365215.1 Cuniculus paca
TATAACTACATCCTGCATCCTGTATGCTCTCCTAGAAAATCACCAACCATAGTGAGAATCTTGAAAACCATGACACAAGCATATGAAATCACTTCTTCAGAAACGTATTTGCTATGCACAGTACTATTCCATGGCCCCTTGCTCCATGCCAAGGGGCAGGGTACAAAGCAAGAAGAGGAATAATGATTCTTGTCAATTACAGATGTTTTCAAGCACCTTCAACCTAGATAACTGAAATTTGATAAACCAAAGCTGCTCTGATGAGCCATCCAGAGTGTACAGTGCTTAAGGCATATGACAACTTAGTGATTTTCAGTACCAGATTTATAATGGCATTTTTATATTTGGGATATACAATACATAACATAAGCCAACTGTGTGGTTCACTAGCAAACACTTGCTTATGTATCTGCTAGCAGCTGATGCTATATATTTGATACTGGATAAGTAGGTTAATAATATAGTTCACCATTCAAACTGGGATGATTTTAAAACTAAAAGGGAGCACTAGTAACAATTATTTCATTACAGCATGTGTATACTGTTGTTCACATGGCAAAAGTGACTATAAAGCGAGAAATCACATTAATTTCACAGGAAAACCACATGGTTCTATAGATAACTAAATCCTTCCAAGAAGCTACAATAAGCTATCTTGATTCAAAAATAGGAGGGAAACCACAGGTGATAAGTGTTAAATCATTCCAAGGACAAAAGGTTCAATATAACCTCTGAAGAATAAATAGGTTTAGAGTAGGTAGATAAATGAGAAGAGTGTGAATGAAGGAATACAGCCAGAAGTCAGAAGTTTCCTTTGGGTTGATCAAAAGATACGTGACTGAATGTTCAGTTTGGATCAATCAGAAATGACAGTTCAGCTAGAAATAAGCTAACATAGACTATCTCTCATAGATGTGCAAAAACTTGAGGATAATGTTGATTAGGACCCAAGCTGTATTCAAGAAGATTAACATGAGGATAGTGCTGAGTTCACTGTGTAAGCTGTGTGCATGAGAACATAAGATCTTTTATTTGGTAATGGTGAAATGTCCAGTACACCCCCCCACCCCACAAAAAAGGTAGATTGAAAGATGTGAGTGTGAGAAGCGAGGGAAAAGATAAAGATGAATTTGACACAAGAAACAATGTCAACATTAACAGATAGTCAAGGAAATGAGAAATAGAAAATTTGGGAAAGGCAATGATGTGTAAGATTTCACATGTGTCACTAAGATTTGGGAATCTAAAGCTTTGGTAACTTTGGACAATACAGAATAACCAGGCATAATCATGCTCTAGGATGCACTATAGAGAATAAAGAAGGAGGAGAGACTTCAGGGATATAAATGGCTGGGTAAGAACACAGGTCCCAGAACTGAGCCAAAGGAATCTGCTTCATTAAAGGGGTGGGGATAAGAGGAACTTGTCAAAATACTTAGTGGTATGTGGAAACCTAAGATACAGATTTCTAACAGGAAACTATTTTCCATTTTACTTTTTCTTCTTTTCCTACTATAAAAGCAATAAATATACATTATGGTAAGTTTATTATTCATTACTACTGCACAGAAATGTGAAGATAAGAATTACAACCCCATAGGTATGTGACACACACACACACACACACATACACACACGTACTTTAAAATGAATCTGAGATAAAAAAAGAAATTGAATCTGAGATATTATTGTATATTCCAGGTTAAAATGTATTTTATTTTTCCTTCCTTAATCTAATAATATTTCCCAATGTCCTTCATTGATTGTTCTCAATGCAATTTTTAACAGCCATATCACCTCCCACTTTTGGTCAACTATATTTGTATATTTACTCCAATCATTATTTGCTCCAATCATTTCAGATGTTTCCAAATTTTTATGTTATGAATAATTTGTGTATTTGTATGGTATTCATACAATTTTTATGCATTTCACTCAGGTAAGTTTTTATCAATAGAAATAATCTCAAACATCTGACACAGTTCAGGGTTGCTGAAATATGAGGTCAAATTTACCTCAGGATGACACAGTGGGTAAGGGAGAATGGTTACAGGATTGAAAATGGTCAAGATATGTTATGTGCATGTTCCAATTGTCCAAAATTAGCATCACTATTCTATACTGCAAACATTAATGAAAAATAAAAATAAAAAACAGGAATGAGTAAATATTTTTATGTTCCCAGGAGAACAAAAGTATGCCTTGTGTCTGATGCTTCTACTAACAATGGTTATTATCTTTTAATGAATTTAAAATGTTATCTTATTATTAGTTTGCATTATTTCAAACACAGGACACTGTGATAATATTTATTATAGTTTACAGCTCCTCTTTGATCAATTCTCTCTTATGTCTTTATTTTTTTTACTGATTTGCAAATCCATGTTATATATAAAAGATGGTAATCCTGTCATGTTATATAAATTCCCTAATGTTTTGGGATTTAATTTTGTTTAGTATTCTTTGAAATAGAATATTTTAATACATTTAGGTCTTTCTACATTCCCTTGATGATTTCTTCCTTTTATTTTAACCTTAGAAAGGAATTATGCACTTACATATCAAACATTATTTCTTTTCATCCACTATAATCTTGACAAGTTTGTTCCCAATTCTCCAACTGTTTACTCCAATGACTTGTCTAATTGATGGCTTTTAAACTTTGTCAACACAAGTTGACCTTTCAAGTCAGTTCTGAAAATGGTCAGCCACTTATTTTCTATGAGCGAAACGAATAAGGAGTTAGCAGAGCAGGTGAGAATGCACAAAGGGATCTTTTTGAGAACAAGTTTATAAGCATGGTGCTGAAAGAAGAGCCAAAGCTGCTCTGGAAAGGAACAGATGACATTTAATGCCATGTCACAGAATTAAATGCTTTTGTGGCACATCTCCCTATGACAGGTTTAATTCTTGGAGGGGAAGAGGGGAAAACTACCAACTCGTATTTTCCCCTGTCTACATTATATATCCCTAAGGAGCTGCTTTAACACAGTTTAGGTTGTGTTGTTTTAAAGGCTATACCTCCTGGCAAAGAAGTGTGTACATGCTTGTGCATTTGTGGAGTGAGATGAGGAAGAAGATAATACTAACTATATTAGAGTCTTTTTCTAGCCTCCAACTAAATACAGAACCAGAACGAATATTCTATTATACCATAGCCTAGAAGAGGACTGTGGGTCACTAGCAAGGAAAGTTACATACTGAGCAAAGTTGTCAAGAAAAACTGTAACATATCCTCTAAAGGGCTTTACAATTAGGATAAAGTTACAATTTCCTTGAACAGGTTTCAGCCATGTCTTGTCTAAGGGTAGCCCGTCATATTTACCAAGAA
Source organism: Cuniculus paca (assembly GCA_004365215.1). Taxonomy (NCBI): domain Eukaryota; kingdom Metazoa; phylum Chordata; class Mammalia; order Rodentia; family Cuniculidae; genus Cuniculus; species Cuniculus paca. The sequence continues at coordinate 3,332 of RJWT010001068.1, forward strand.
TCCAAAGTTCTTTAGGGACTATAAAAACCACCCTTGATTTTGAGGCAATCAATTTTTTAAATGGCACCTGGCCTAAGTCCGTGGCATGGCAGATGACTGTGTATTGATGACAGTTATGGGAGTCTCCTTCCACTTTCTCTCCAAAGTCTATTGTAGTGCAACATATAAAGAGAACTATGAGAACTTAAAACATGTGGAACACATAAACAGAATATTAAATTACAATAAGCAATACCATATCCTCATAAAAGTAAATATGTCCAAGAAATTTAAAATAGAATCTAGTTTTTCTTAATGGCAGATCATCTTCCATTTCACTTCAGTCACATGACCTTTGCAGAAGACTAGAACTGTACACAAGGCATGCATTAATAATGGAAGACACAGATTATAATGAACTCATGTATAAATAGCAAGCAAAACCAATTTTCTCAATATAAATCAGCTTTAAATGAAGAAACTGAATGTTTTCAACAAGAACATAAGTATTTTGGAATAAGAAGGAATCAAACGGCCAGGGATTTAGCCCAGTGGCCTAAGCACCTGCCTGGCAAGTGCGAGGTCATGAGTTCAATCCCCGGTGCCACAAAAAAAAAAAAAAAAAAAAAAGGAATCAAATGCCAAAATAATATTCCTAGTCCTTTTGGACTCAGGAAATTTTAACACTTGTAACTTGTTAAGCATGAGTTGTGGACAAACTTGGAAGTATGGGAATTAAGAAAAGGGGTAAGGAGAACAAAGGACAGAGGACCAGGATGAATGTAAAAAGCAATTTAAAAAAAGCAATTCAGAAAGGCTCTTCTAGATGAGGATCAGGATGACACACCTGATAGTGGATCTTCACTGTGGTATCCAGAAGTAAGAGACAAGGAAGAAGACAGAGACACTGAAAAAGATGTATCTAGATTGCCTACAAAGTTTTGAATGGTGTAGCGAGCTGTGGGTGAACTGTCTCAACAATTCCCCACTCCCTACTCACTCCACTGCACGCTCAGAGAATTAAGATACCAATGGTAAGTGAGTCTTTTTTTTTCTACACTCTCCATCATCGCAACTGGAATTGCACTGTTCCTTAATGGTACGACTACTGTTGATTTTACAGATTATGCTACCAATGGAAGGAATAAAATGTATTTCAGACAAAGGGAAGTAGACTGCAAGTATTGGTAAAATATTCCTGCTCAGGGCTGGGGATCTAGCTCAGAGGTCTAAGCGCCTGCCCGGCAAGCACAAGGCCGTGAGTTCAATCCCCGGTGCCACAAAAAAAAAAAAAAAAAAAAAAAAAAAAAAATTCCTGCTGTTTTGTTCTTAAAGAAAACTGAAAGTAATTGAGATTTTTAAAGTACATACCTGTAAATCTTTTTTGCCAAACTGAACCAATGCTTTAAAAGTAATGGCACAGATTTTATAATTTAACATAAAATGAACTTGATAGGACTTACCTCTTTATATTTCAAAATTCAAGAATAGGGAAAAAAACCTTGTTCAACCCTTCTAATTGCTGAAGGAAACACTAATCTTTCACTTGGAACCACCAATTTAAGTGGCAAAATGTGTTCACAGCCCTGTCCCCAGTGGACTCAACCAACTTGGCTACTGTTATTGTCATTTTATTGAAAAGCAGGAAATTTTGACTTTGCATATGTTAATATTAATGCCTTTTCCACATTTCAATGGGGAAAGCTTACCTCTTGCAAATGAGATTCCTTTTTCTTTGCAGACAAATTCAAATGTTTGTCAAGAATAGAGTAGTATTTTTCACTTTCCTTGTCAAATTTCTTCTTTCCATCCTAGGAGATAGCAATTACAATTAGGAAGATTCAAATCAGAGCATCAAGGAATCCATTTTCTCACTATTCCCCCAAAATTCAACATAATTATTTAATAAAAAGTTTTCGTAAGTTTCAACTATGTACAAAACCTTAATTCAGTAGAGTCTTGTGGGTGATTCAGATGGATTAATATAAAACCAGTTCAGAGAACCATTCACATATTTTCCTGGAATCATATATTTCCCAGCTGTGTTTTCAAATGACTAATTTTTGATAAAGAGGAAAGGACTTAGAATGCTAGTACCTTCAAATAAATAAGAAAATTCAAAGTCAAATCAAAAGGATTAACATCTGCATCACACATTCTGATTTTTGCTTATTTGTAAAACATTAAAGTTTTCTTGTTTGGCAGATGGGAGGATACCTATGAACGGGATGGCCTTTATATGGAAGAAGAGAATAGCTTTATTTTTTAGACTATGGTATACTTACCCAGAAATGCAAATGCAAGGAAATACTGAAGGGAACAGGATATACCTGGGCATATAACCTTCTGAAGCTATAAATATTGTACCATCAGGCATGTCTTTTCTACTTATGAATCCATATAAAAATACTAAGTAACTGCATGCACAAATTTCATTGTTCAAAGAAATACTAGTCCCTCCTTTTATTTCAGTGTTTCTAATATCGCAATTTCTGGATAATCTGAATCAGAGTCAAGTGTTTATAACTTGTTCAAAATGCACAGTCTACCTTCCTTCACCCAAATATTCTGGAACTATTTTTTAAAACTTCTATGATTATTATGCACAATGCTTTGTTCTATTATTCGCATAAGTTCTGTTAAAAATAATAGATGGGTAGATGGACAGATCAGGAAGGAAAGAAGGAAGTTAAGGTTGGAGGGAGGGAAGGAGTGAGGGAGGGAGATAAAAAGGAAGAAGGAAGGAAGGAAGGCAGGGCAGAAAGAGAAAGAGAAAAGAGAGAGAGAAAGGAGGATGACATGACAGGAGGAGGTCAGATAAGGAAGAAGTAGAAGACCTCTAACTTAGGGGGTCTTTCTCATTATTCTAAGGATGTCAGATCCAAGTTAATGCGTACAGGTAATGCTTTTCTAATCCACAGGCATTCTGAACTTTTTTCTTAAATGTACTGTCAGGATCACATCATGATCTGTTTCCGTATATGGAATTTTAGAAAGTGAGCTGATAAAATTGAGATGAATAGGACAGTTCTGCTTTAAAAGTTCAAATGAGTATTAGACCACTTAAGAAGTATTGAGAGGTTTGTACATGAAAATATTACATCTGAAAATGAAAGGGGAAAAAAAGTCAAACCCTTCAAGGTGCTTTTATTACCTAAGGAGAAAGTGTTGTCTTGTTAAGAGATACAAAACTGAAAAATAAGAATACCATTTCCATCTGCAAAAGTTGTTTTGAGGAATTTGCAAAACAAAATATGGAAGAGCAGCAGACTTAAAGTAGAGGCCCACAGTTCAGAATGGGATGAGACTGATCTCCACATTGTTAGAACAGACACCTAGGGGAACACTACCTTCCTCAGCTGTTCTTTCTTTAATGTGGTATTTCATGCCTATGACTAACCTGTCCAGTCCACCTTTCCAAACACCACTCTCATAGCTCCTTTTCAGCTCCCTATTCATGCTCCTTTCTGCTCTTCTTTTATTCCAGGCCATACTCTTGGGACAAATGCTCATTTCTTCCAAGTTACACATATTCAACTTATACCTACTTTTCTCATCTAACTCAAATAAGCCTCATTCGCAAGTCCTATCTATCAACATTCTCTCTTTTTAATGTTCACATAGCCATATAAACGAGTGTCTCTTGGTGTCCATGTTCTACAGTGTAGCAGGGAAGTTTATGCATGTGCCCTGCCCACCTTAAAATGCAACACCCAGTTAGTGACCAACAGATACTTAATCAGTAGATGGGCACCATAGTCCCTCACAGACACTATTTGTTCAATAAACTGTCACCCATGGTAAAAGGACAATTCTGCCAAACAGCCCTAACTCAGACCCAAAGACCTCAGTATGAGTGGATCACCAGCTGCATTTGAGTATAGTACATAAAACCCGACTGTCACATCACAATAGGGGCTTATGATTTTGCACTGGGCACGGAAGAGGAAGAGACCAGTTTCAGGAAACTAAAGGACAGCTGTGGTGATGACACTTATTTTTTTACTTTCAGCTAGTGTTTGGTGACAGCTTTGGAAACGTTAATTCAATGCCAACACATCAGCATTTCTGGCAACACAAGAATCATTCCTAGAACCACTTCCTGAATTCTTATTCAAATTTTGGACCTTCACAGGCCAGAAAAAAAATTTTTACTCAAAGGTTCCAGTGATGTAGACAACAAAAACACACTCAGTTTAAGCATAAAATAAACAGTTGAAATTAAAAACTAGACCTCATAAAGGACAACTATAATCTAGGGAAGTGTGTTCCAGAAAACAAAAAGCACTTTTCCCTGAAACTCATATCACCCCGAAGAGCTATGATTTACTGTTCACATAAACCAAGTCTTATTTGGATTTAGTAACATAACCCCACAGAGCTCTTCCTTGTCTCTTGTACACTTGTTATGGACATCAAACTAAAATGTTCTCTGAAAGGAGTGCTGGGAAGGAAGGGAAAAATAACTCATGAATGAATCTTCACTACATGTTGCGCATAATCACTGTCTTCTTATTGATACACCAAATTTTTTTTAAAAAGACATATTATCAAGGTATGTTTTCCTGAAATCCACAGAAAGTATATTCAAATTAGATAATCATTTAAAATAACATCAGAAGAAAAAGTAGTTTGAGAGAAAACAGAAGATAAATAAGATGGAAGAGATGGCCTACAAGATAGGTATATAAACATTTACAAAGTACTTGTATTAGCCAGTACTGCTTCTAGTATATTAGCTGCTGCCATTACATGCCCATGTAGAAATACAATACAGAAACACAGAGACAGAGGACAACTATTATGCAAAACACATTAAAAGTACATAGTAAATTAGTCCCTAAGCCCAATTACAGTCAGTATAAGGTAAGTGACATCTGGGTCTTTAATCAGTTGATTTCCCAAAGTACAGTGTGTTCACCCTGAGCACAGTGATGATATTATCACTTAATCATTGTGGTTGTACCCCACCTTCTTTTTACACACTGAATGAGGGATGAGAGGAAATCACTGCAGAACAAACTCCAAGTGTCAACTTCACTAGCAGCATTGCTATTTATAGCAGAAAACTTGTGTGAAATATTTTTAAAATTTTAGACATTTATCACATGTATCTATATATTAAAATGCACAATATTATTAAAGACAAGGCTACCCAATGCTTTCTGCTAACCACAAGAGGGTACTAAAGATGAACAACACACTCCACCACAATATTTAGATAATTCAAATAGAATTTCTCAAAATGTTACATAATCATACCTTCGTATAAAGGGCTATTACAAAGTTTTAAGTACTAGTATTAACAGTCTTTATTTTAATGTGATGAGTTTTAAACAAACAAGTGAATAAATATTTTCTGTATTTCTTTAAGAAGTGGAACACACGCTTAGTATTGATTCATTACATATTTAATGTTTCAGTGATATAAATGTCACTCAGGATATTGTGAAATTTTCCATGTAACTAATGGAGTCATCGTGGTAGTATAACCATTACCTATATAAGCAATACTTATATATTTTAAAGCTTCAACTTAATACACAACACTAGAAATAGTGATATGAAAAATAGTAACAATAGGTAATTTTTTTTTTTTTGTGGCACCAGGGCTTGCCAGGCAGGTGCTTAGGCCACTGAGCTAAATCCCTGGCCAACAGGTAAATTTCTATTTCAAAAACATGAGAATTCTTATTAATTGATCCTGTGCTAGGTACTAAAACACAGGAGAGAATAAGAAACAACCTCAGGAACCACTTCTAATTGCACTTTTTTTTTCTGATTTGATGGTAGTTTTTATTCTCTGCTTAAAATAGCAGTCCAGAGTAGCACTGATACTTCTGATTCCCAGAAGGACCATCTTCTAAGATAGACCAACCACATGATGCTTACAAGTTTACAAAAGCCCAAAGGATCCTGCCATCCACAAGTCCAGTTGTGTAGAGGGCATAATAATGTCCTTCTTGAGGACCATCCCATTTGGCACCAACTCCTCTATCCATCATCTGCTGCAAAACACAGTCCAAAAGGGCTTTTCCCAGTGATTATGCTACCACAATTAACTACATTTCCCTCTTTCCTGATTAGATTGTCACAACCAGATGATTAGATTCATAGGTACCAAAGGATTGTATATATAAGGTATTCCTACAAACCAGACAAAAGAACAAACAAACAACATGTGTCAAGGATATGGAGAGACAATACACAGAACAGGAAACCCAAATGTAACAAGCATATTAAGAGTTACTCAAAACCCTAAGTAACTGGGAAAAAGCAAACCAAATCAATGATATACTCAATTATACCTATTGGTTGTAGACAAGAGTTAGAAAATCGAGTGATGCCATGTGCTGTGTGCACATGAAAATGGAGAAACCTAGTGTTTTACGGGTGGGATTGTAGAAGGATGCAGCCTTTCTAGTGAGAAATGTTGCACTACCATGTAGGATATACATGTGTCCTAATAACTAGCTGCTGGGTGTGTATGCCAAAAAGAATAACAACGTTTTCTAAGGTTATGCTGAAATCCTGCTCACAAGTAGGTTTTTATTAATTTGTTCACTAATTTAAGACTTTTAAAATGCCCATTTTATGACTGATCCTGAGGCTGTGGGCAGAACAAGACTAGAATAAGAGCAAAAAGGAACAAGGGTGAGTGTGACAATTTGATCACTCAATTTGATCTTGGATGCCCCTAGGGGATTAGGAAAGCACGCTTCTGCCTGTGTCTGGGTGGATCATGGAGGTGCGACCTTGGGTATCGTATCTGGTCCAAGGCCCCCTGGCTCATCCCACTGCTTTCCCAGTGCCATGAACTAAGCGGCTATGTTGCACTACACCCTTATGCCATGGTGTTATCATCTTGGGGCCCACTGACCAAGGCATGAATCCTCTGAGACCATGAGCCAATAAGCCTTTCCTCTCTTAAACTGTGAGTGTTGGGTAATTTATCCCAGTGAGGGAAAAGCTAATACAGTGCATATAATTATTCTAAATTTTATGACCACAAAAATATTATCAGAGAAATGAAGTACTCTGAACAAGATCACAGAAGTTACAAGCGGCAGAGAAAACAATTTCAACCCTGAGTCCAAAGCCTAGGCTCTTTACACAGTAAAATGTAGCCTGAAGAAGCGTGAGTGAACTACAGGACTTCATTTCTTCTAAAAGGTGAGGTGAATACGGGGTAGGAGAACAATGAGAGTGATGGGACAAGAAGAGTAGAGGAAAAAGAAAAAAGCAAACAAGAGGGAAAGAGACAAAAAGAGAGGGAATGACGGAGAGGAGAAATATGAAACAGAGGAGGTATGACATTTGTAATGGTACTGTGGTGGTCAACTTGTAATACCAGCTGAACTAAATCAGCACGGTGCTGAACGTGGACGGCCCACCCGAAGATTGCTGCCAAGATATAAAGGAGAAATGGAGAGGAAGAGGTAGTGTAGTTGGTTCTCCTGCTGCCACTGACTTCCTGGAGGAGCTTGTCGAGCTTCTTTCTGATGTGAACTTGGCTGTTCTCATCATCAGAGGAGCTCAGAACTTTGTTGTCACTGAGAATGGTTGCAGTTCACTTTGGGGGAGCTCTGGTCCTTACTTTTGAGTATCGCTTCCTGGCTCCAGAGGGGAAGATGGTGTGCTGTTTAATCTCTTGGAGAAGGTAGTCACACTGGCTTCCTCATATGAACTCGACTGTTATCATCAGAGGAGCTCGGGACTTTGTTGCTGAGGATGGCTGTGCCACTTTTCGGGGGAGCCCTGGTCCTTACTTTGAGCCTTGCTTCCTGGCTCCAGTGTAGAACCCTCAACCTACCTGCACAGATCGTTCATCCTGCTGGCACAGATTTTCTGGCTTCCACCGCTGGCCTTTGGACCTTCCCAGCACAGATCCATGAAACAGACTTGCGTGAGACATTGTCATGGTCTCTGAGTCTTCAACTGGACTCATGAAGGACACTGCCATAGAATCTGAACCCTCAGCTGGATTTTTTGGGGGGTTTTAGTGTGTGGGCAGATTCCCTGTACTTTTCATGTTTGACTCTTTGGGTGATTATCATAAAATAATTCTATAAATTATGTGTCCTGTATTAAGTTGTTTTCCTTGCAATCCCTGACTACAATAGCTACTTTGGGTCTTGAGAGAAAATGCTGTTGATGTTGATGACATAGGACTGTCAACTTCCTCTTTATATGTGTGCATCTGGAATCAGGACAGTGGAAAGTATTTGGAGTAGCTATACTCTGATGGAATCTGACATGACATGGAGAAAACTAAGGTGCTATGATCTAGATGGAGAATGTACCCCAAAGCCCCATGTGCTCAGATGAGGGGTTTTTGAAAAGTGACTGGCTCATGAGGGGGCTGTACTTATTGATGGAGTCATTTACTGAGTTCAGCAGCTGAGTGTGCTATTGGGAGATGGGAAGAATCAGGTCACGGGGGCCATAACCTGGAAGGGTGTATCTCCTTCTTAGATCCTTCCTTTTCTCTCTGCTTCCTGGGTACCACAATGTGAGCTAGGTTCTTCTGGGATGCCTCTTCTGCTAGGAGCTATCCCACCACGGACTGTAACCATGAGCCAAAATAAACCTCTGTTCTTTAAGTTGTGGGCGCTGGGCACTGTGTCTCAGCAACAAAAAATGACGACAATAACTCTGCATTCCAGAAAGGATATTTGGAAAATTACCCGGGGTGAATTTAATTAGATTTCCTAATGAAAGTTACCCAAACTTTTCTCCATGCCTAACATTCAAACTGTTTTCCTCCTTTGGGATGACAAAGGACTTAGATGAATAAACATGGAGCAATAAAATGCTATGGCAAAAGCTAGTTAAACTGTGTAGGATCAGTACTATTTATAATTTAAACTGAGGGAGGTATTTTTTTCTAGTTCACAGGGTAAAAGCAATAGCAAGTAGAAACCGTTTCTATTACATTAAACATAATGCTATTTTAGTTAAAATTTTCTAGGAAATAATGCCTGAGGCAAAACTTGCCTGCTAAACTCAGGTGTTTGTGTGTGCACATGTGCAATCCCTGGACAGCAAAACAAAAGGAAAAGGGATGGAAAGCAAATACAAAGGTTCATTACTAAACTGGCAATAGCAGCATGAGAAAACAGCCAGGTTGCTCATATAGCACATCTTCATTCATGTATTACACAACCAGGACATTTTAGGGTAGTTTGCTGGGTAAGAAACAAGGAGGCAAGATTGTATTGCCAGTATTCTCCTACAACCGATCAAAATTTATCAGTGGGTCAGGAACTCTCCTGCACTTTGGATGAGCCCCTCCAGATATTATGGGCTACTCTGGAATGTGCAATGTGGTACTCCAAGAGTCCATGTGGTAGGAAGAGTCGATGAGCTGGTAAGGCTCTGTACCAGAGCTGATCCAATTTCCACTGCATGAGTGGCAACAGAGGCTGGATCCAAGCTATAAATAAGTCAGAGGGAGACAAGCAGAGAGTCCTAGGGCCAGTATTCTCAAATGAGCAGGACATATGAGCCTGAGAAGGGACTATATAGGGACCACTATCAAGACACATATTCCAAAGATGTACTTAAAAAGTAATATATTTAATGCTTTATTTTATGATAAAGAAATAAACATTTTCAAGTCCTTTGTAGGCTCATTTATAACTTTAAGTTGATTTTATATATTTTCTTATCATAGGCATTTCAGAAATATGATAGGTATAGGTACAAAAAGAAATAATGTATTATCATGACACCCATCCTAAAAAGTGGAAAAAGTTCATGAAAACTGATTATTATATTGTCAGCAAGACAGTGGAATCCAGATTAAAATAGAAAATCAGCAACAATAGTACAAGAGCTTAGTTATAGCATTTAAAGGAAAGTGACACATACATCCCTCTTCTCCAAACGGTTGAAGTGAACTTTGCTACTGGCTCAGAATAAGCCATAAGAGCCAACTGTACAAATGGCCTCTCCTAAGTATTAGCTCTTGGGATCCTTATTTTTTTTTTAAAGCTGATTTTATTACAAACCCCTTTTTGACACAGCTCTATTCTTTTTAACAGTAACAGAACCTCTGACCTGTAGCAAGGGGCACAGCTGCTAAGAACAGAAAGTATAATTCCTGGTCTCTCAGCAGTAAGGTGAGATTCAGCTTGATCAGTGATTATGAGAAGCTTGAGGAGCAGCCTCCAGAAGACTCCTTAAATACCCAACGTTGCTCTTCCTTCAATCTTTCCTCCCATCAGAGGAAGAACAGAGCCTCAGTCTGCACTGTAGAATGCTCTTTGATGGCTTCTTCTGACCTTCCTGCCTTTACTTTTGACCCTAGGATACAGGCTTTTAAAAAAGAGTTATATTAAAATGAATTACAGACTTAAATGTAAGATCCAAAAGTATGAAACTATGGTACTACAAGAAAACACAGGGAAGACTTTAGGGCACTGGAATTGGCAAGGATTTTTTTTCTTTTATAGAATCCCAAAAGCATAGGAAACTGAAGCCAAAAGAGACAAACAGGACTACATGAAGGTAAAATGCCTTAGCATAGCAAACAAAACAACTGGCAGGGTGAAAGACAACATATGAGATGCGAGAAAAATATCTCGAAACTATAAATCTTACAAAGGGTTAACATCACGAATATATAAAGAACTCCAAAAAGTCAATAGCAAACAGAACAACCTAACTTAAAAATGGTCATAGGACTAAAGATACTTTGTCAAAAGAAGATATACTTACTAATGGCCAACACACATGTGAGACAAAACACTTATTTCCCTAATAATCAGAAACACAATTAGATATCAACTCACTCCAGAAAGACAAAAGACAGTAAGTACTTGTGGATATGTAGAGAAAGAGAACCCTTTATTGTTGGCAAGAATGTTAGCTGGTACAGTCATTATGGAAAGCAGAATGGAAGCTTCTCAGAAAATTAAAAAAGAACTATTGTATGATACAGCAATCCCACTATATATATAATGAATTCAGTATGTGTAAGAGACATCTGCACTCCCATGTTTATTGCAATGCTGTTCATAATAGCAAAAAAAAGAAAAAAAAAGGAAACAACCTAATTGTCCATTGATTGATGAGCAAAAAAATGAGATACACACATACATTGGAATACGATCTAACCAAAAAAAGGATAAAATTCCATGCTTTGTGACAATGCACAAAGAGCTGTAATCATTATGGCAGTGAACTAAGACACAGAAAGGCAAGTATTGAATGTACTCACTCACAGAATGGTGGTTATCAGAGGTGATGAGAGGGAGGAATGAAGAGAGGACAGTTAATGCATAGAGTACATTTAGATAGGAAAAATAATCTCAAATGTTCTATAGTGCAATAAGAAGACTATGGTTGGCAGTAATTAATTGAATGTTTCAAACTATTGGGTTCTAATACAAAAATATACAAAAAGTCTGAGATAGATATGCTGATAACCTTTATCTGATCATTACACATTATATACATATGTTAAAATGTCACGTTGTACCCCATTAATATGTATTAGTATGTGCTAACTAAAAATAAAAATATTTAAGTGCAAAACATAGTAACATGCCAAAAATAAAAACAAAAAGAGTAGGACCCTTTTATGTTCCAAGGTAATACAGGTATTTCCATCTTGGGCCTAACTTCTACAACCAGATTTTTTGTTGTTGTTGTTGTTGTTGTTGTTGTTGTTTTGGTACTGGGGACTGAACTCATGACCCTGCACTTGCTAGGCAGGTGCTTACACCACTGAGCTAAATCCCCAGCCACACTACAATCAGATTTTAACAAAGCTGAGAATAAAGATATGAGACTGAGATGCAGAAAAAGACAAGGACATTGATTCTAACTGATTTACACAGCCCAAAACATTAATAGTGTTGAGACTGAGAAATCATGTGAGCTAATAGAGTTTTCCACATAAAAAAGGCTCAATGTGTAACTGTTCAATGAATGAGTGAATTATGGTCAGCCAAGTCTACAAACACTGTGAAACAATCATAGCCATCTTTTGGGTTTTATCAATACAGTAGTTATATTACCCTAGATGTTTTACTACTTTGAGTCTTGAGTCTTGTCATATGACAGAGGAAAATTATTTCTACTGAAACATTCTATAGTGGAATGAAGTACAAATAAGAAATTGATTACTTAAAGTACCCACATGGCTGTTTTTCTTCCTGAGCTTTTCCTAGGCACATCTACTATGGGAAACATTTCTGAAGGACAGCCACTAGCAGGTTGGCCCCACCAAGGTGGCAAAACAAACCCTAACACAATGACATAATCAAGTCTCACCATCAAGTAAGAAAGTGGCAATTGTAACAACTGCACTTTCAACTGTTACCACCTTCTTTGTCCTGTTTGTTTGGAGTTGTAAAGTAGCAAAGTCTTGGAATTTCAGATTAACTAATGATGAGGAAGAAAAACTTCAAAGGAGACAAAAAGCAGAACCACAGGTTAAAAGTATTGAAAACTGTCAGCTTGCGAGTTAAAATTAAGGCTGAATAGTGCTACTGCTTAATTCCTTTAAAGTATATGGCTTAACCCACAATATAAAGAACAATATTTTTTTCATTTTATTATAGTTTCAGCCTTCAGTAATCTCCAGTGTTTCATCATACATCACTGTTGCTTTGAAAATAAGAGGTCCTTCTGTCACCTATAAGGACACTTGTGAAATGTGTATGTAGCATCCCTGTCACCCAGTCACTATCTTGCCTCCTGTGAAGTTATCAATGTCATCACCCATACAATTCATGAATTTCTAGACTATGTTTATGATCATGCCAACTAAGTGAAGCCTGGTCACATCTGATCCTGCTAAATGAAAATATCCTAAGGAAGTACTAGGCAGAACATATCTAGGTACTTCTTCACAATGTGTTAGTGTAGATGACTAAAAATATTCCTTTACTAGTAATTTTCAGTGGAAGATAACCATTATAAAAATCTAAATCCTCACTCTCTAGCTATACTTGCTCCTTACATATTTGCAAAGAATATAAAAAAAAAATAAAATACTTATGGATTAGGAAAATATAGGGTTTAATTCCTAGGCATAGAGTGATCTGTTATTTCTCAAGAACTACTTAATATTGTTAATAATATCCTTAATGTAGGTTTGAGACTTAAATTGTAAAAATAAACAATAGAAGCAAAAAAAAAAAACCAAAAAACAAAAAACATTTCTTTCTACTGTGTATACTGCTTGACTTTAGGAATAGCATTATTCATTACTAGGGAAGTTAGCAATTAGAATTACCGAAAGCAGTTTCAAAAAGCTTAATTATCTAGTCATAAAAGTTCAAAATTAATTACTACCAACTTTCTTTCTTTTCCAATTATTAATATACCAATCAGTATGATCTAAGCTTTAGGTATGATCAGAAATTTAGTGTTACATTAATAAGAATTAAACTTGAAAATTTCTTTCCAGTTAACTGGAATTAATTACACTGAATAAGATGACTATTTGTCCTTTTTGTTGATTATTTGTTTCACCTCACCTTAAATTTCTCCTCACCTTAATTTTTATCTATGACTTTCTGGTTATCCCTTGTGAATAAAGGGAAATTTAACTGAATTTAATCCATACTGAATATTATTACCAGTTCTTTAAAATTAATTTGAAAGTTTATTTTAATGCAAAGTTTTAGAACAGGGATTATCTATCTCTCTGTTCTTTCTTCTGCTCTGAATATTTTCTCTCTATATCATGAAGCTCAACTTTGACCACAGATTAGGAACATCTGCATTAAATCAAAATTTTTTAAAAAGTAAACATGAGAAAGCCCTAATCCAATTCCCAGAAGAAATACATATACCCTTAAATGTTTCTCTAAAGGGCAGCACCAGTCAAGGATGCTGTTGTGTCCCAAATATGACCACAGCACTCCATGTAAATCACATTTCTCCAATACTCCTGGCATTCCGATGAACAGATGAGGGGCATTAGAAAGGGAAACTGAGGAGAAGGACACAATTTACAAGTTCACTTAGTTGCTTGTAAAACTGAAGTGTGTCACACAGTGATCGCCTGTTCCCCATCTCCAGTAACAGAACAACAGAAAGCAAACTGAATGTGAGATATTTACATTGGCCATGGGATGGGGGGAACAACTCGTAAACTACATAGTACACCAGATTATGCTGGTTGAAATGGGGTAATAACAATCAACAAATATGACCAAATGAGCTTGGGATCTTCTTCTGGAGAACTCAATCATATTATATATGGAAAGCCAAAACAAAAACATGCTTCTATCTTAATGGGCAGATAGCATTTAACAGCTAGTGTATTTGGAAAGTATTCAGTGTTTAGAAACCTGACATCTTCTTTTAAGTCTTTCCCAAAAGCATCTATAAGGTTTTCTTTGCAAATACTTCATCTAATTCTAGGCAGACAGTATAATCAGTTCTATTTGTATTTCTAAGGATGGCTCTTTTTCATTATATTTTCCAAACACAGGCCTAAAACATCAGATTTTCAGCATGAATTAGAGATAAGAGTAGAGCACCACTTTTTAGAATATCAGTTAGTACAGTACAACTGATTAATCAGGAAATATTAAATAAATACGCTGCAACTGATTATAACTGGATCCATGTCAGAAGGTGCCAAAGTACCTTGATTTTCAGAACAAGACTTTTCCCATGACACAGTCGCCCTCCTTCTGATCGCAAAATGCAGCCAATTCCACATTAGAAAGCATAAAGTGATAAGTTTGTCTTGTAGGCAGTTGAATTATTGCAACTTGTGCATTATCTGTCCAAACACATGAGAGACTTCTGATTCAGAGAATTTCTGCATGAGTGTGTGTGTGTGCATACTTTCGTGCTCTCCTCTACGGATGGTCCAAAAAAGGCTACTCTACCTCCCCACCCACTCAAAGACAATGCAGATCAGCAACTTGATTTATTCATTTTGAGAATATTGAGAACTCTTAAGGATACTGACATGAACAAGCCTTTACTTGAGGCTCTCATAATCTAGTTGGGAAATAGGATATAGTAAAACATACACAAAATAAAATGTATCAGTCAGCTCTTAGAGACCAGCTTATGATCAACATAAATCAGGACATGGGTCACCTCCAAAAATTATGAGATTAGCTTGAAGTTTAAAAAAATTAGAAGACGAATTTTGGTCCCAAATTATCACATTTCTGTGTATTCTGAAATTTTTTAGGTCTGACACTCTGTACTTAAGGGATTCAGAAATTTTAACTGGGAGGGGCTGGGGACAGAACAAGATCAGAGCTATTTTAAGGCTGATAACTCTAGTAGTAATATAAAGAAAGGATTTGACAAACAAGATTCGAGCAAGAGATCACTGGAACCCTTATTAAAACATTACAAAAACAGATACAAAAGTATTGATTAAGGAAATCTCTTATGAATTGATGGTGCAGAGATTCCAGGGATAAGACGAGGCACAAAAGATGCCTAAGGTTTCTACCAAGGAGGGAAAACGTGTTTTTATGGTTTGTTACAAAGTGAGATAGAGAAACCTGTTATTTATTCTGTCTTTCCCCTTTCCCTAATCATTCACATTTACGAACCAGCCTATTACTTTGGCTTCCAAAATGTATCTCAAAACTTTCTTCTGTTCTGAAATTACTGCAATAACTTAGGACATTGTCTTGCAGTTAAACTATTTTTACTAGTATAAGCCAATCTTTGCTCTTTTTCCCTGTGCATTATCCATATTTTTACTGTAATAATCTAAAGATGCAGTTTTCATAATCACATCCCCCTGTGTTATGGTCCCCTAAAGTAACAGAACCAAGTCCAAGTCTCATAGCAAAGCAAACGAGGCTTTCTGTATCACAGCACTCCCCCGTCTTGTTGGTCTCATCGCCAGCACTTCCTTCTCATGTTTCATGCTCTAGTCTTGACAACCTACTTGAAGTTCTTCCCACATACTATTACGATATCCTCCCCTACTTTGCCTATGTTCCTTCTTCTTCTTGGACAACCCTTCTTGCCCTGACTAACTCTACAGCATCCATTAAGACTTGCTTCAGGTATCACCTTTTCAGAGACTGAACTTCCACATTTGATCAAGTGCTCTTTTGTGTCTTCAAAACACTTTGTATCTACATATATTTCTGACTCTGTATCTATATATACTTACTATGTTATATATGCAAGATATCTTCTCCATTTCATTAATAGTTGAGGACTTTTATGTCCTATATTTACTGACCTCGGAAATTCCAAAATCTAAAGTCTACTGGCTTCTAAGTGTTTTTAGACTCAATGACCTGAAGTCTACATAAAAACAGGCCTATCTGGGAGGTTGGGGAAGGAAAGAAAAGAACATAAATATATAAGGAACTTGGTATGAACCACACAAATTTTTCATTATGATCATTCCATGAGTAAAAGCCCTGTGAAATATTTGCTGAGAATTCGGACAAAGCCAGGCTTTTGGTGATGCTTCCTTCTTGAGAAGCATCTGCTTTCATTTGTCTCACATGCCTCAGAATATCAGCCACCTAATTCATCCAGAAAATAACAGAAAAGTCAGCAATCACAGGAGGATGATGGAAAGTATTCATGGTTCATCCACCCCACTCGCCTGCAGATGCTGAGCGCCACACATCATCACACGAGAGCCTCCCTGGAGAGGACCTTGGAGATGGCGGGACAGGCATGTGACACTGGTGGCTCCCTGAGCCTTGGAGTTCTTCTTCAAAAAACACAGTGCCCTTTCTTCTCCACCAGGACACTTCTGAGAACTAGATGGCTTTCGCAACTATTCTTGATAAAAGAATGAAATATTCCACTTTTCCACCATGAAGTCTATGAGAATAAAACCACGCTAAAATTAATAGATTAGTAGTTCCGGTTACAGATCTACAGAGCAAGTTAGCTGAGGTATCATTTTAATCAAATTTTATTTTAAAAATACTATTTTACCTATTAATTTAAGAAAATAAAATATTACTTGAAAAAGAAAGTTACAATATACTCTATATATAATGTAACAGACTATGAGCATAGCATTTAGTGACAAATAGTCTGACTAAAGTCTGACATTATACTTAGTATCTGTAGAGTCCTTAAAAGGCTATTTCTTTGTTTTCCTTACCTGTATAAGAGGAACAACAATTTTAAACTACCCAATTTAACAAAGCAAAGAAAGATACAACTTTCATCTTAAATCAAGGATGGACAGCATAAGGTCCAAACCTAATTGCATTACACTTGATTTTTTTCAAAAGATTTAAATGATTATTAGCAATCTTGCAAATGTTTTATTCTTGTTAACTTGTCCTCAAGTGGTTAAGAATGCATTGAAATCTATTCAGATCTTGAGGAATTAACTTTCATATTCAATACATAAATTACTGGAATAATATGTAGCTCTGGAACAGTAAAAATTATTTCTCTATTATAATAAAAATTACATGAAATAAGAGTTACTTCCAAGTCTTGTGATAATTACCAAACCAAGAGATAGCAGAAAGGGAGGTATTTCTTAATAACTAAGAATTTCTAAAATTAAGCAATCACAGAACCATAGTTTGAAGAAAACTAAGAGGCAGTCATTTTTTCAACCCTACAAAGCAACGTATTGTTCTGCATTCCCCACAGAAGGTTCATCAGCCTCTCCAGGAACTGTTTTTCTCACACATTTTTCAAAGAAGTCTGTTCCCTGTATGGTAGCTATTTTTCAGATTCAATCAAATCAAATCAAAGAAATACTTGTTTTGAAAAAAGAGAAGCTGGAAAAAAATCATAATACATAATACTTTAGAGTTCACAAAACAATTCACATTAGAAATTTGATTTGATTTCCTCAAAATCCAAAGAGATGGCTAAGAACTGTATCCTTTGATACTGGCTTACCTAAGGTTACTTAAGTTTAAGTCTGAGAATAAAAAAGAGATCTTGGGTTTCTAAGGGTCTGAGCACATATGAGATATGGTATACATTGAGAGAGGTAAACAAAGCACAACTCTTGGTTTTAACTTATCTCCTTTAGAATTGCTCAGGACATGATGTATTGGGGAGGAATAGTAAACTTATTTTTCCAAAGCTTTTACTTAACTGTCTTGTGGAAATTTAGAAAAGATTTATATTTTGTCATTTAAACTCTGTCAGTGCACAATTCATACTTTCATTGCATCTTGTTTTATAGTATTTTACTGTAGTGGATTAAAAACTGATGGTCAACTTAAACATCAGCTGAACTGAATCAGCGTGGTGCTGAGTGTGGATGGCCCACCTGAGGAAAACTGTCAGTATAAAAAGGAGATCTGGAGAGGAAGAGTGGCATTTTGAGTTCTCCTAAGTGTTGTTGTTTGGAGCTGTTGCTTCTCCTGGAAGAGCTTGTCATGCTGGCTCCCTTGATATGAACTCAGCTGTTATCACTGGAGGAGCTCGGGACCTTGTCGCTGAGAATGGCTGTGGCTCACTTTGGGGGAGCTCTGGTCCTTACTTTGAGCATTGCTTCCTGGTTCCAGCGGGGAAGATGTGTGCTGTTCAGTCTCTAGGAGAAGCTTGTCATGCTGGTTTCTTGATATGAACTCACCAGTTCTAATCATTGGAGGAGCTTGGGACCTCGTTGTTGCTAAGGATGGCTGTGGTACTTTTCAGGGCAGCCCTGGTTCTTATTTTGAGCATCACTTCTTGGCTCCAGTGCAGAACCTTCAACCTACTGGCACAGATCCTTTATCCCACTGGCACAGACTTTCTAGCTTCCACCGTCAACCTTTGAGCCTTCCCAGCACAGATCCATGAAATAGACTTGCATGAGTCATTGTCGTAGGCTCTAGGCCTCCAGTTGGATCGTGGAAGGCATGGCTCCCGATTTTCAGCTATAATCATTCAGGATATTGCCATGGGATCCAGGCCCTCAGCTGGATTTTCTAAGTCTTTAGTGTGCGGACAGGTATCTTGCACTTTCTTTGTATGTGACTCCTTAGGTGACCATTATAAATAATATTATAAATTATGTGTCTTGTATTGTCTTGTTCTTCTTGCAGTCCCTGATTACATTTATTATTCATTTTTGCAGTTGTATTGAGGTCTATGCAACAAAACTAAAACTTAAATCTAAAGTTAATCAGGCAATTGTAGTGTTTAGATAATGATCCTGTTTTCTTAAAATTAATCAAAATATTTACATATGATAAATCAACAACAAAACATGAAAAAGTTTTTAGAAATATAATTTTTCAAAAACTTTTTATGAATATAATGGTTGATTGTGTCACCTTGAGAAGTTTAGTTAAGGAAGCTTAATTAAATTGACTCAGCAATTTTACACCCTATGGTGTAGAAGATCCACCATAGGGTGGCTCACTGCCTGCGTGGTATAAAGGGGAAATCAAGGACTGCTCTGCCTTTGTTCAGTGGCGTTCCAGACTTCACCTTCAGCTTGGACATCATCTCCTGGCTTTCAGTGTAGACTCTTCAGCTTTCTATTACAGACCCATCAGCCTCCTGACATGGTCTTGCACAGGACACTGCAGTGAGCTCCAGACCTTGACTGAATCCTTTGGTTTCTAGTATGCAGATATGCTCTGTGCTCTTCTTCATCCAACTCAGTAGGTGACCATTGACAGCTGATCTTATAATTTCTTTTACTTTTTTTTTTGGTACTGGGAATTGAACTCTTGATTTCACGCTTGCCAGGCAGGCAATGTGCCGCTGAGCTGTATCCCCGGTTCTTATACATTTATATATCTTGTGCTATATCTGTTTCTCTAGTAAAGCACTGACTGATATAATGTGCTAATTTCAAATTTATATGGATGTATACTCCAAATCAAATGAATGGTATTTTGAAGTGGAAAGTGGTGCATAAGCAACTGATACCCAGCAAAAATAGTGAATTTGATTTATTTATATTGATTCTATGATAAATGGTGTCTTCATTCTTCAAAATTTTGAAGAAAGGCAAGTGTATATAAATAAGCTAAGAAAAGTGTCAACATGAAAGATTTCATAGACAGTTGTTATGGTTTGTGTCTAGATGTCCCCTCATGCAGTCATAGGTGGGGTTTTTTCAGAAGTGGCTGAATCCAGAGTGTGTGACACCGGGATTGATTCATGGTGCAATGGTAGGCTCAAAGTCACTAGGATTAAGAATGTGAGTGCTACCCACCCTAAGTAGCCTGGATAAAATATAAGGAATAGAAAGAGCTGTGGTCATCCCTTGTTGCTTTGCTACCTTCTGCCCTCCACAAACTGTTTCTCCTCAGCGATGTCACCCTGCATTGCAGCCAGCCAATTACAGACTGAAACCTCTATAAACTTTGAGCAAAATCAATCTTTCCCTCTTTAACTTTGGGTACTGGGTATTTTGTATCAGCAACAAGAGAAAAGTAACTCAGACAAAAATCAACTTGCTATATCAATAACTAATATTGAGCCTATAGTCTTTCCAGATTCAACTGTAATACTCAATAAGGACTCAAAATTTTTGATGTTCGACTTGATTTGCCCCATTCCTGGTACAGCATAAGGGGGAAGCTGACGCTAACCTATCTCCTTCCCTCAAGCTCATGCCACATGACACACAAAAGAGCCAGGGCTTCAGAGTCAGTAAGAAGCCACATGCCAATTTCAAACCAGGCCATCTTTGACACTACCAGATGTAATTGTAGTTTTTAGACAATTACATAATCGGTGAGAAAGCAAAAGTATTCTGAGTTAAGCAACTCCACATCTCTGGCATATGGTCAGGGATGAGCAGGCAGGGAGAAATAGATGGATTCTCATCTCCAAGTACATCACCCAAATGATACTACGTTTTAAAATTTCCAGTATTTAGTGTTATGTTACACCACCCAAGCTCTGTATCTATTTTGGCATTTTTAATATTCACTGCTTTTTACATTCAGTCTGGGGTGAGATTTGCAGTACAACTCAGCCCCCTTTATATATAAAAACAAAACAGTTCACATTTCTTCTGAATCCAAAAGTTGCTGTGTCTCCTTATTAGTTTTCTGAAGGAGAAGGCCCAAGAAGGGTTTGGAAAAGACTAAAATATAAGCAATAAATATCACTAAAGTAAAATCATAATGGCTTAAAAAAAATTGAGAGGAATTTGAGATGGGGGTGGGGAGGAGAACCTGAAATAAACTACTGGAAAACTGCTATAGCTCTGCTTTGTTTTACCAACAACATTTTCATTTTTGTGACTTTGTCAAGTGATTCCATTTTACCACCTAACATTTATGTTCCAATTTGCTAGTTAACATTAAGCGATTTTCATCTTTGTATTTATTAGGTTTATAGATTCTGATAAAAATGTTTCCCCACTACTAAACATTGGGCCCCAGAAAATAAATAAGACCCCCCCCCAAAAATCCACAACTGGAACACCAAACTTTGGATTAGATTTTGAGACAGTTGGGGTAAAAGAACATAATGAGGCTTATTCTAAATCAAGATCAAGAACAAGAACAACTGAAAAAAATTAATGCTTTTAAAATAAGTTTTATGTCTTAATTTCTGTTGTTATGAATTTTGCTAAGACAATAACTTGAACTTATTAGTAATTACAAAACACCAACTGAGACCAATCCAAGAGGGGCAGCTTTTATGTTATGATCATGAGGCCAAACAAGTACACAGGGAAATAACGAAGCTACCAACGGAAGACCACATATAATAGCAATGGTCACACAGGACACAGGAACAGAATGAAAGCTAATACTGAAGTAAAAATATCTACACTCTGAGACCTCATTCTAATTATGCCTAAGTAACATTACTCCGACAGTATATTTTAAGGAAGAACCTCACGTACAAACTTGTCACTAGTGTTAAACGGCAAGCAATGACTTGTTTGGTATTGTCCAGACATAATAAAAACTTTGGATACACCACAGTCTGAGGACCATATTCATCTCTAGGGTTTTTCAAACATCCCACAAAGACCCAGAATCAAGTGTTCCTTTTGTTCAAGCCGAAAGACCAAAACCTGTCACTTTTGTTAAGCTTCTTCAGTATTTTTCATTTGCACTCTTCTCTGTGCAGTTCCCCAAATAGACATTCAAGCCCTTCTGTTTTTAGAATTTCACTAATAAGAAAGAAATAGACATGCTGCACACCAACATGACCATTGATACCTTGCTGGACTGTGCTAAACATTGGGGATATCAATAAAGAATCTATCCTTCAAGAGCTCAGCTGAGAGATTAAGATGAATGTATGAAAAGATAAATTGTAATACAACATGGAGTAGTGCTTTCAGGAGAGATGAGAGTTCTGTGGCTGCAAAAGCAACCCAATCCTAGGTTTAGAAATGGACTAGTAATTTGAGTCCAAAACTTAAGTTAATATCGTATTGTTTCTCTTGTGAGAAATGCAAATGTAAATAAGGAGCATAATAGAGGACAGACACTGTGAAGTAGGAAAAACATGTTCAAATGGGAAGAACAAGGGAGGGGAGAGGGGGAAGGAAGGAAGACAAGAGGGAAAAGAAAATGGTAGAAAAAAATGGAAACGAAGCTTTTGTAAGTGAGAAAAAGAGTTAAAGGGAAGGGAAAGAAATGGGAAAAAGAGAATTAAGATATATTTTGTACAGGTACAAATTGCCTATGATGAATGTGATCAATGTGTGACAAATACGTACTAATAAAAAAAAATAAAGTTAAAAAGAGGTGGGGCTGAAGATATAGGCCAGTTGTAGAGCATTTGCCTATCATGCCTAAGGCCATGGTTCAATCTCCAGTACCTGCAAAAATAAAAATATTAAAAAAACTTATTTAAAATGTTACTCCTTTTGCCAAATGAATTTTAACACCACAATGAGTGCAAAGAAGAAATTATAAAGGCGAAAGGACATACAGGGCACAGAGAAACCAAAGGAGAGGTGAAAAGTGATTATTACCAAATCAGAAAGGCATGAATGGACAGAGCAGAGAAAACAGGCAGGGAGGAGGAACTATATAATACAGGCAAGGCAGGGGGAGAAAAATTAACACAACCCAGTGTCATCAGCTCAAGGTTTGACATAAATGGCCAAATAATTGGTGTAAATAATGCATCTGGATGTAGTGAGATAGAAAACCATGTAAACAGAAATGACAAAACAAAATTCTGTCATCTCTTGCCTGGGAGGAAATCCATAGCCACACTGACTAAATAGATAGATAGATAGATAGATAGACAGATAGACAGACAGACAGACAGACAGATAGGCAGGTAGATATCCTTCTCTGAAGGAGTTTCTAAGAAATTCTTCAACGATTCTGTCTGCCTCTTCATTCCATTTAAGTACTTTAAAATAATTCCCACCATAGCGAGGACCACATCACACATTCAATATTGGGAAATAATACAGAATACTGCTTCTCAAACTTTATGTACCTTTGAATCAACTAGGAATCACATTAAAATATGGACACTAACTTGATTATTTTGAGGTAGGGCCAAAGATTGTGCATTTCTGTAAGATTCTGTGTGCTGCTGTTGGCTGCTGGACAACACTGCCAGTGCTAAGGATATAGAAGATTCTTTTCCTCTTGATACCACATAGAAAATTGACAACAGTGCTGAGAGCACCAGACTGGGTACATAAACACAAACTAAAAGGAGACAGCAAAGCATGAGGCCACAAAAACACAGGAATTAGTCAACTGCTGGAAAAGAAGGAAAGGGAAACTGACATTGATTATCAATTTTAGACCAGGCATTTTTACACATACATGTTAACTGTCATAACCCTAGGAAAGCTAGATACTGCCTTGTACCGTCATGCCATTTAAGAAACTGTTTTGAAGTCACCAAGTTCACATTTGACAGAGTCAGGATTCAAACCAGGGCCTAGTTGGATCAAAGCTTGTGTTTTCCTCTTAAATAATTCAGTCTCTAAAACGCAGACCCAAGAGACAGCCAAACCTGAGGCATGTATTTTAAAAAGAAGCTACAGGAAGCTGCAGTCTTTCATTTTTTCACATGAAATACTACTTGATAATGACAGGAAATGTAATGAACAGATTCTCTCATAAAACTCTAATGTACAGAGAAAACATCTATGAGTAAAGAAGTACAGCAAGGCCTCCAAAGTACACATAAGCTTGCTCTCTAAAGAAGTGTTGTTCTTCAAGGTATAAATTAAACCTAAGATTTCCCAAAGGTTCAAGTGAACATAAGAGACCAGAAAAGACACACAGGAAGTTTTTAAATTGTCAGTGCACTTGACCTTTAATTTTCGAAATGGAAGTCTGTTATTTCTGATTTCATTCAGCCCAAGAAATAGCAAGAAAGACTGAACAAACACAATCGAACACTCTATTTCTAATGGATAAAAAAAAAATACAAGAATTTGGCTTAAAGAGACAATACATTCTCACAATGAGCTCACCAGCATTACCAGCTGGGACCAGTTAACCACATTTACCAAATAAGGCAAATTTTTCAATGCTTGGAATTTTCTACAGTGAGCTCACTTTGCTTCTCAGTGGGTTTCTACAGTAATTGTAGAGGTCATCTCTCCAACTCAGAGTCAGTAAATCACCAGGCTCTGCATGCAAACGTGGGTTGCATGGTCCCTGGAGAGCACTCTTAGGGCTTCAGGTCACTGCTGACTGTATACAGAAGAGAAAGACACAAAACTGATTCAAAATGCAGAACAGCAAGAAGCTATATTAAACTAAACCTATGAATAGAGTGTGTACTAGTGTGACTATAAATGATGGACCTTATCTTATTTCTCTTAATATATGTGCCCAGTTGGAAACATACTGTTCATTCTCTATGGCTAAGTATGCACACATATATAGAAACTCTTGACTAACAAATGGGTCCATCTGCACAATTCTGAAGAAACGATTTTTCCATTTTTAATTGAGTGCTTCTTCATAGTTAACAAAGGGTGTACACACATGAAATAAAGTTAAATCTAAACTCAGCATGGTGGTGCATGACTATAATCTCAACACTTCAGAGGGCTGAGTTAAGAGGCTCACAAGTCCAAGCCCAGTCTGGGGAATTTAAAATTTAGTGAGACTTTGTCTCAAAAAGACAAAAAAAAATTTTTTTTTAAGGTCTGGGGGTGTAGCTCAGCAGAAAGGACCTGGATTCAATCCCCAGTATTGATTTAAAAAAAAAATCTATGATGAGCTCTTATTTAATACTATTGGGAAGAGGTTGAATACCATATTCAGCAGTTCTGGCTGACACCTGAAATTTAAATAGCAGCATGCAATTATTGAGAGGTTTTTTATTTGACCTTCTACATTTAAGCACATTCTGCTACAGAGGTGAAAGGATTATGCATTTTTCTCTTGTAAATTGTGTGCCAAATTATAAACCTAATGTGAAAATTTATATTTTGCCTCAAAACTAAAAGATTTCTATGAAAATACACACAACTGAAATTAAATTTTGTGTGTGTGTCTGTGTAACAAATATAACATTTAATGTCCAAATTCATACCCAAGTTTATCTCACTATAAATTCTGTGCTTTTCCAAAATAAAACTGCTATGCTTTGGGTATGACTTTAGTGTGTTCTCCCAAAGGTTCATGTGCTGAAAACTTGGTCCCCAGTGTGGTAGTACTGAGAGGTAACTGAACCTCTAAGAGGTGGGGACTGGTGAGAAGTGATTAGGTTTTAAGAGGATTAGTGCTTTTCTCTGGGGAGTGCCCTTTCACCATCCCAGGGAGCCCAAGAGACCAGGCTGCTGTAAGCAAGCCTGACATGTTCCTGGATCTCTAGCTTCTCTTCAGCATATAGCCAATCCCCTTGCCTCTATTCCACCATCTTACGACACAGTTGGGGCCAACACCAGGTCACCAGCAGAATGCAGTTTGGACCATTCAGTCACTACAATGATGAGCCAAGAAAACAAGTTTGTAAGTCAGCCTCATGCATTTTGTTATAGCAACACACAAACACACGAAAACAGAAGCCAAACCCTCAAAACAACATTAAGCCTGTGATATCAGAAAAGGTACACTGCAGAGGTCAAATCTGAAATTCATTTCAGATCTTATCAAAGTTTTTCTACAAGGGGTCAGACAATAAATACCTTATTCTTAATGAGCCACATGGTCACCTATACAACTATATTAACTGCTGCTGAAAAGGGAAAGCAAATTCTGAAAACATGCAAACAAATGGGACTGGGTTCTAATAAAACTTTATAGATACAAAGTATAATTTCAAATAATTTGTACGTGACACAAATTACTTCTTAAAGTATAAAAAAAAAAACTTTTAAAAGTATAATGCCCATTTGCAGCCCCAGGCCATGCGAAAAAAAGACGATGTGCTGTGTTTGGCTTACAACTTACCAACCCCTGTCTTAAAGATAAAATTAACATCTTCATATTAGCAGAGGAAACAAATGCCACTCTTAACTCTAGGACAAAAAACTCATCTTGAGGTAGAAAAGAGCCCAGTAGGATGTGGGTGTTTTACTGGGTTGCTTGCTCTGGAGTGGTGAGGAAGAACTGTAAAGATATCAGAGGACAGGGATTCATCCTGCTCTGTGTCATGCTTCCTTAGGAAATGTGACAACAGTATAATTTAAGGATGGAATGATAAACCTAGTCTACCCATGGTCATACAATGCTTGGTAACTAGAACAAAAGAAAAAAGTGTGTGAGTTCAGGCCCATGTCAGATCACAAAAGTCTTTGCTCAAAGTTGACTACGAGTGCCACCAAGTGAATTACGGCTCCTGGGAGTGCCCTGTCTCTTCCATGGAGTTTGTAGAAAAGCCTCATGTTGGTCCTCCAGTTTCCTCATGGTAGGCAAAATTTACCAACAATATTTTGATAACTACTGATGAATTAATGGCTGGTAGCTAGTTAATTAATGCCAGCCTTTCGTACTACTCAAAACTGTCTTCTTGAGAAGTACACTCAAGACTCCATTGGTCATCTGAATATAGTATCATAGTCAGGAACATGGTCCTACCTAGACTCAATCCCTGCTTGTTACTTACTAGCTATTTAATCTTAAGCAAATTACATTACTTTCTCTGTGGCTCAGTTTACTTATTGGTAAAAAGAGAATGAAAATAATGGGCATGATATGATGCAATTACCACAGTGATTAAATAAATAAGTATATATGAGCTGCCTATATTGTCTGTCAGAAGTGACCAATGTCCACTATATCTTGATCAGTATTAGTATGATTATTATTAAAGAAAAATTCCCTGATCCAGCACGAGATCCTCCATTATTCTATCCCAGCTGGCTATTTCCTACCTCATTTCTAATTCCACCTTTACCTTCCATATATATTATATATATACACATACACACACACATATTAAGCTCTAGCCTGGGGCTTATTCAGCACATGTGTTATATGGCATGTTGCTGGATTATACAGTTTCTTGAGTTATAACCAGTATTTGTGTTAATGAAATAGATTGGAATGCAACAGAAAATACCAGAACATAGGTTGTACAGTAACAGAAGTATGTTATTAGCACATATACTCACTAAATTGTGATGTGAAATACATTTCTCAATATGGTTCATGTTCAAAAAATTTTAAAGATAAAAACATTATAAAAGTAACAGCTACAATCATAGAAGTGCACATGCTTCCAAGCCACATCATAACTGTTGACACAACATCTCTTTCTTTTCCAGTCTTCTCTTTCACCTGGGATGCCACTTTTCTCCCTTATGTTGTCTAGAAAATGCATACAGTAGGCCCCTGACTTTTCAACATTTGAGTTACGAAGTTTCACAATGTGAAGTATAAAAATACCCAAAGTGAGAAGTCCATTTATATCTGTGAAAGTTTGCTATTCAAATGTTCCTAAGTTGGAAACTTACTGTACCAGTCTTGCAAATGTACTTGTTGGATTTCCAAACTTCCCAGGGGCAAGAACTTTAGAAAAGTTTCAGTAGTTAATTGGGGTTTCTCACTCCATTGGATATACTGTAAGTAACTGAATTTGTTATAGAAAAAACTTGTAAGGAAACAAGCTTGATTCTCACTCAAGGGGGTCAACTACCGAAGAATGCAATACTTTTATTGCAGGGAAAGATTCCACTCTGCATCTCTCAGCACAGATTCTAACAATGATATTAACAAGGCTTCACTGTATTGCAGTCAGCACTAATTTATATATAGCATGTGTAAGTGGTAATAATATTTTTAAAATCACATACTTGATCTAAAAATGTAGCATAAGGATCTTTTGTAAAAATTGTTACAAATAAATTTTTACAATAAAATTAAATTTGTGGGACCAGTATGGTAGCACCCAACTATAATCCCCAGGGGGATCATGCATTTCACCTCAGCCTGGGCAATTTAGCAATTTTAGTAACTTAGCAAGACTCTATCTCAAAATAAAAATGAGCTGGGGATGCAGCACAGTGATGTCCCATGCCTGTAATCCCAGCACTTGGGAGGCTAAGGCAGGAGGACAGTGGTAATTTTGATGCTAGCCAGGGCTCATAGTGAGCTCAAGGCCACCCTGAACAACGCAATGAGACCCTGTCTGAGGGAAAAAGGAAGGGAGGGAGGGAGGGAGGGAAAGGAAGTCTACTTCTTATTAGTTAAGTTACCTCAACTTGTTTAACTTCTCTGTGCTTCCTTCACCTTCCTTACCTATATAATTTGTACAATGGTTTTATCTAATATACAAGAGAATTAAATGACTTTGTATGTAATATGCTTAAGGAAATATTTGGTTTGCTATTAAAAACAGTAAACACTTTTTTTAATTAATTAAGTTTATTGGTGCATTTTAGTTATACACAATGATCACATTCATCATAGAGAATTTGTATCTCTACATGATATATCTTGATTCTTTTTTCCCCCTTCCTCCCTTCTTCAACCCCTCTTCCTTTCCTTATTTACCAAAGCTTTGTTTCTGTTTTTTCATTTTCTTTGTGTTTTTTATTTTCCTTTCTTTCCTGGTTTCCCTTCCCATATAAACATTATTTTCTTATTTTGTAATAGCTAATATACATTTTAGCTCTTATTTAAACTTTTGGTTTCTCACACCAGAGAAACAATGTGGTATTTATATGTGTGTTCAATTTATTCCACCTAAGAACGTGGTATCAAGATCTATCCATTTAAACCCAAATGCCCATCAATTGAGGAATAGATAAAAAAGATGTGGTACTTTCATACAATGGAGTACTACTCAGCTATAAAGAAGGATCACATTGAGGCTTTTATAGCTAAATGGATACAACTTGAGACCATACTCATAAGTGAAATAAATCAAACTCACATGTGTAAACATCACATTGTCTCCCTAGTGTAAGAAACTGAAAGATTCAATAAGACACAAAATCCCCAATAAATATGGGGAAAAGGTTCTGAAGTCCAATAATGCTTTTATTCTTTGACTTGATTGGTTTG
Source organism: Cuniculus paca (assembly GCA_004365215.1). Taxonomy (NCBI): domain Eukaryota; kingdom Metazoa; phylum Chordata; class Mammalia; order Rodentia; family Cuniculidae; genus Cuniculus; species Cuniculus paca. The sequence goes on from RJWT010001068.1 coordinate 32,620, forward strand.
AGTCTGTTTTCTACTATTTGATTGTAGTATGTGGGAGGATATGGACAGTTTTTTTGAAGAAAACAAAGGACATTAAGGTGGCCATTGTTGGTTTCTTATTGTCTGATTTGAGGGCCTGTAATGTGTTCGTTCACTTTTTGTTTTATCTGGTTTTATATTGTTTTGTTTGTTTGCTGTGTGTGAATGTGTGAGCAACCATTTCAAGGAGGGCAGGAGACACTAAGGTGGCCATTGTTAATCTCCTATTGTTATGTTTTGAAGACCTGTATTGCTTGCAGTATTCTGTTCTGATACGCTTTGTTGTGTTTAACTCTATTCTCTTTTGTTTTGTTTTGTTTTACTCTCTTTAAAATTAAAAAAAACATAACAGGAGATTAACAATGGCTGCCCTAGTGTCTCTTGTTTTCTTTTTTTTTATTATTTTATTTTTTAAATTTTTTTAAAAAAAATTTTTTTTTTTTTTTGCAGCACCGGGGATTGAACTCACGACCTTGCGCTTGCCAGGCAGGCGCTTAGGCCACTGAGCTAGATCCCTGGCCCTGTGTCTCTTGTTTTCTTCGAGATGGTTGCTCGTGCATTCACACACAGTGAACTCAAGCAAAACAAAGTAATATAAAGCCTGCTAAAGCAGAGGAGTGGAAGCACTACAGGCCTTTGAATCGGACAGTAGGAAATCAACAATGGCTGCCTTCATGTCCTTTGTTTTCTTCAAGAAAGCTGATCATATCTTCTCACATATTGCAGTCAGGTAGTCAAAGGCAGACTTAAACCAATCAAATCAAAGAATAAAAGCATTACTGGACTTCAAAACCTGAAGACATGAAATCAGCTATGGCTATCATAATGTCTCATTTTCTTCAATGTAGCTGTCCATATTTTGATATTTAATGAAATCTGCTTTTGTAAACTCTTTAGGAGTAGTTCTAAGCATGTATAAGCGTATATTTGTATATCTATCCTTTCTGTGCTAGAAGGAAATAGCAGAACAAAGCACAAGAAAAACAAAAACAATAAAGATGGATACAGTTAAAAAAATGTTGAAAATGTATCAAGTTTACCCTTTTATACTCCATTGTATATAAAAAAAAAAAACTTCTTTATTTATGGGTTGATGGGCATTTGGGCTGTTGCCAAGATTTAGCTATTACAAACTGAGCTGCTATCAAACATGAGTGTTCATATATTGCTGTGGCACAATGCTTTTAATTCTTTAGGGAAGATACCAAGAAGGGGACTAGCTAGGTCAAATGGATCCTCTAGTATTAGATTTTTGAGGACTCTCCACACTGATTTACACAATGGGTGCATCAGTTTGCACTCCCACCAACAGTGGAGAAGGGTTCCTTTTTCCCCACAGCCCCTCCAGCATTTGTTATTGGTTGATTTCTTGATAATAGCCATTCTTTCTGGAATGAGACGGAATCTCAGGGTTGTTTGAATTTGCATCTCTCAAATGGCCAGTGATGCTGAACATTTTTTCACATATTTATTTGCCATTTCTACTTCTTCATCTGAGGAGTGTCTATTCATTTCAGATGCCCATTTTGGGAATGGGTCTTTAAATTTGGGAGGTTTGATTTTTTTTCTGAGTTCTTTATATATTCTAAGATATTAGTCCTTTGTCAGAGGAACAACTGGCAAAAAGGTTTTCCCACAAATGTGAATTGTCTTTTCACTCTGTTGGTTGTTTATCTTGCTGTGAAAAAGCTTTTTAATAAAGATGAGGTCCCAGTTGTTGATTCTTCGTGATAGTTCCTGTGCAACTGGGGTTTTGTTCATAAAGTCTTTGCCTACATCAATGTCTTCAAGAGTGCTACCTCTTCTATCTTCTAGCACATTTAGTATTTATGTTTTAATATTTAAATTCTTTATCCAGTTTGATTTTAGTTTCATGCATGATGATAGACATGAGTATAGATTTGGTATTTGGTATCTGAAAGTCAGTTTTTCTAGCATCATTTATTAAAAAGGCTTTCTTCCAGTGAAGGTATTTGGAATGTTATTGTTTAAAAAAATAATTAAATAATAAGTATCAAAGATTTTTCTATTTCTTATTACTATCTTTTATTTTGCTATTTATAGTTTGGTTTTCTTATAAAAAGAAACTGCAATACTGAAAAAGAATCAATAATCCTGCAACTCTCTCTTTCTCAACAGAAGTTGCAACAAAGGGAATCATAGGTAGTTTCAAAATAACTATCAAATGGCTTATAATTTACTGAGAGAATTCAGCCCCCAACAAAGTCCTTGCCAGAGAATATCTCTCCAGAAGACAGAGATTCAGGAAAATGACTCCTGATCATTCCTTATAGGGCCTGTTGAAAATAGGAGCAAAAGTATGGTATGATCTACTAAATCTAGTCTGACTCCATGTGTCATATTTTTCTGGATTATCCTCATCATGAATATAAAGCCTCATCCATTAAACTGCATAAAAAATTAAGCTAAGGAGCAAAATATTTACAATTTTATAATTTATTATTTGTAATCTTCTAAGTCATTTGTTGAGACAACAAATTTTGACATAGGAAATCTAAGGCTGTAACAAAATTCACGACAATTTTCCTTTAATTTTTTTCTAAACACTACACAGTTAAATAATATGTGCAAGACGTATTTTAAAACAATGAGCAAATGTTGAGAGACAGAACCAAATCCTACTATGGACAGAACAAAGGGAGGAGATTTATTGTTCCTTTATAGTCTTCAACATGAAACCAATGCAAAAAAAAAATCAAGTTCTATTTTGAAATGACTAATAGTATGTTTATTTCTGCATTAAAACCATGTAGGAATGTCATATGATTTCTATTAAAGTCTTATTACAAACAAAAACCATTGTTTTGAAAAACATTTGTAATAGGAATGAAAACGTATCTTTCAAGTATTTCTCAAGTCTTCTTTCAGTAATGAAAGAAGTCAATGTTAAGTACCTGCTATATGCTGAGAATCCCAGGAACCAAGGAGAATTTCAAAACCAAGAGAAACATTAACTAGTTTTCATTTGAAATGGGTACATTTGGGTGTCATGGAAACATTTTTATAATTTGGATATATTTTATATAATTATTTTTAAGGGACAGAAAATGAAACATTTTACCAAAGAATCTCCTAAAGAGCTACATGAAGAGGGCAAAGCTGCTTGCTGGTGTGAGGAATTGAGTTCTGGTCCTCACTGTGCCACTAGCTGTGTAGTCAGTGGAAAATGAGCCCTAACCTCCTTAAAGTCAGTTCATTTCCAAAAATATGTAAGAGTCTGGTACGTTTTTTTATATATACATGTTTCCCTAAGGTTTTGTCTTTTATTGAAGATTCAGATACGATGCTCTACCTATATTTTGGAGTCAGAGTTTATATAGGAGCAAGTGTGAAAATAACTGATAGGACTTATAATCAATTCCCTCTGGGAACACGTAGATTTCAATGCAGTCGCAAAAACTCAGTTATCAATTTATTTTAAAAATGTCCATAAAAAAAGAGAGGAAGGGAAGGGGGAAGTAGAAGATGAAAAAGAATTAAGATATGTTATGTACATGTACCAACTCTCCATGATGAATGCAATCATTATGTACTGCTAATATATACTAATAAAAATTTTAAAAGTATCTATGAAAATGTTGTGATTTATTTTACTTTATAATAAGGTTACTCTGTATAAATTAATGTAGTGGAAATTTTATCAGCACTAATGGTTCTGAATATTTGCTTTCATTCATTTCTTAGAATTTAAACTAACAGTGTGAGATAAATTAAAGAACTCAAACATTAGATCCAATCCTCTGACACACGTAATGTGTCTGCCTGTGGTACAATTCCATTCTTCATACGCTGTCAGACTAATGACCATTAAATAAATAACCCATGGCAACTGTTTATAAATGATTCTTCTTCATTAAAAAGCAAGACCCATCCCCTTCTGACCCTCAGTTTAATAAGCCTATCATCAGTCTCTTCCAAGGCCACTCCCAGATGCACCAAGACCCCTTCAAACAAAGGGAACTCTGTAAGTGCCTCAGTTTCCTCAGCAGAGAATCATGTATCTCAAAACTCCACGAAGCACTGTGGCCATGAATTTTTATCCACTTTAGTTAAATAGCAGCATCTGGTTCTGAAGCAAGGAACACTTGACTCAGCGTTTTCCATTTCTGGTTGTCCTGTAGACAAGCTGGAGAGGTCGCTGACTGCAATGGAACATTTTACACTTAACTGACATCCCCGCCTTGTCCTCCCAGATGGCTAATGTCCCCAAAAATGCTTGTGGAAAACCTCCACTGAACAGTCTGTGAAAAGCAGCAGAGCATCATTTGTAGAATTAACTTTATATGCCGAGTAAGAAAATACCTACATAAACAGATAGTAAGGGAATAAAAAATAAACAATTAAAACACCTTGAAGTATTTCTGTTTCCTATAAATACATATATTTTAGAAGAGAATGCCTGTTTTTAATTTACCTTTTACCTTACTAAACACACATTACTTAGCAGCTTAGAAATAGTTGGTATTAAGAGCTTCAGACAGATAAAATACACATAATCACCAGACAAAGGAATAGTCTTCATGCTCAAGACATCATTGGTTTCACTTAACCATAAGCTGAATCTCTCAGTGAGTACACAAAGGCATGGAATGCTGTTGGGTGTTCTGGGTTGGTCTACCCATTAAACTGGGATGTTTACAAAATAAAACAAAATAGTGTTACTGCTCCTGCCTGCCTTGGAATGGTAGCTGACCTTTCCTTCCTGATAAGAGAGCAGTAATCCATACACAAACAGAATTCACTTTTTTTTATGTGGGTCAAAAAACTTGGAATATACTGAACCTGGAGTTTTCATAAAGTGTATTAATTCAATTTCATGTAAGTATCAAGTAAGTAAAATATTATATAACATGATTTCATTTCAGGTCTGTGCTTCCTGACTTTCTAGCTTTGTGATCTGAAGGGACAGTAATCATTTTCTCACTTGTAAGCAGGTGGAACAAAAATGGCCACCTTGCAGTCTGTGAACATTTAATTAGGTCACAAATTATGTAGAAATTCATGGAAAGTAGCTCCTATATTTCTCCCAATAAAAATCAGTTACTATTATTTTTGAAGACTCTCTTTCAAAAACAGACACACTACATTATTGTAATTGTTTTTCTTTCTTTGTCCCTTCCTTCTCAGTTTCCTTTCCTGTCTTGTTTTTCATTCCTCAAACATCAAACTTCGAGAAAGTTCTCAAGTTATAAAGGTCCTACTCGTCTCCTTTTGTTCTTCCCCAGGGAAATCTGATCTTCTATCATTTTAATGAACACCTAAAGCACTGAATTCCCAAATGTATATTAGATCTGAATAAAAGCTGGCTTGTTCAGTGTTTCCACTTACATGTCTAATAAAACCTCAACTCACTACCTCTGCCATCCAAACACAAGTATCGCCTATCTCAGTAGATTCACAATCACTTGGTTATGTACCCTGGAACCTGGGGTCAGACCTGAAACCTCCCATTCCTCATTATACAGCCCATCCCTTACTGGTTCCCCTGAGAGACGTCTCTTGCACCGTCTCCACAGGTACTGTCATCCGCCTAGTCAAAAGCTATTATCAAACAGCCTCCAAACTGATCTGCCCAAAAGCAGCCTTGCCTCTCTCAATCTGTGCAAGACATGGCAGCACAGATATCATCTAGTGACATTTATAAATATAAGTGCAATATCACTTTCCTTAGGATAGGAATAAAATACCATGGGCCACATATGAAACTGTATGTATGGCCTTTGCCTGCATGGACCTCTGTTCTCTAAATGGACAAAAATCTTTCTTGTTATATAACTGAATCTTTTTCTCCCTTGAAGGCCTTTACTCATACCTGTTCTGTTCCCTCTTCTGGAATATTGGGAAGATTTTTTCCCTCCTAACATATTTTCATTACTAGGTATTTCTTTCTCATCATTAAGGTCTCTGCTTATCAAAGGCTTCTGCAGAAGACATCTATGGATCTTCTGCATAAGGACCATTAATCACACTCTTGCAGAGCATCCTGCACTTTTGTATCACAGTCCTCAGTGCATTTGTAATTACTTTAGCATCTGTTTTCTACAAAAGATAAGTGACATAAGTGCAAAGATCCTGTCTCTCTTGCTTACTGCTGTAATCTCTTACTGTTACCAAATGCCACTCTTACCATATATGTGCCAATCATAAGAGTGATAAATATTTGCTGAATTAATGAACACACATAGCTTTGATTTAATTCTTGACATGAAAATTATTCACAATTAGTGGGAAAAAATTAACATAAAACTGTAATTCACAACAGTGTGTGACTATTACAGGAAATAAGCGTAAGGACTACTTGATCCTGTGTGAGAGAAAGAAAATCAGTCTTGTAAGACCAATGTAAAGGTTTCTTTTTGATGCTGCAACATGAAATAAACTATGGAGAGCAGGCAAGATTTTAAAAAGTGGAGGATGAGAAATATTCCAGGGAATGTTTGGAAAAAGACGCAGATAGAGGAAGGTATAAACAGAGACTGGTAAATAGCTAACTGTGCCTAGTGGTAGGTAATAGTGTATTGATATGTAGAAAATGGTCAACTTGTGTTTCATTATTAGGATTAAACTATTTGTTGAGAACCACTGAAAGTTTTACCACTGGAAGACTGACACGATTAGAGATGGTAAAATTTTACTAAGAGATTACAACAAGGGTATAGGGACCAACTAGTAAGCTATTACAATATTTCAGTCAGAAAGAGGAAAGGAATAGAAATAATACTGCAGCGTAATGAACAGCATTGTTGGGATGGGAGGAAGGGTAATTGAAATTGAAAACAGAGAAAGGATGGGACATACTAAGTTCTGGTATCGAACCTTAAATTTCCTATGCTTACATGATATTGACCAAGTGAACAAAAAGTGGACCTAACAGGGTGTAAATAATTTAGGTATTAGGATCAGGGAAAATTTAACTGAACTATAAACAATTTGCAAATGAAACATTTCTATTTACAATAAGAAAGAATAATAAATGTCCTTTTGCAATTACTGACCAGATTTTCAATATACCTTGTGCTTAGTTTTTATTATACTTAGATATTAGGAATAAACCTTTTCACAATAATATTATAACCTAACCCTGTCTTCAAAAGAATTAATATCCTACAATTGTTGCAACCGAAGGAACTTTTAAGATGTTGACATTTTCCCTACTCTGTAGAAGAATAAGACCATTTATGTTTAAAAGAATTGTAGTCTTTGTAATAGGCTCTGTGTAAAAACATTAAAATGACATACAGAATATTTAGAAGGTCATTCCAATTTCAAAAATGTTAACATCTGAAATTATGTCATCTTTAATTATCAGGAGAATATTCGAAGAGTAATAAAAAGTAACACTTACTTTTGCTGCACCTATCTGTTCTTTTCGAAATTTCTCAAGTGGAGCAATTAATACATCATTAGCATTTTGAATCTGAAATTAAAAATGCACATATATTAAATTCTGTATAATTTTATGCCAACAATATTGACAAAATGGCTCCTTTATTCAAGTTATTGAATACCGTTTTTGTGCTCATCTGTTTCTATTAAAAAAAAAAACTTCAAGTTATGTAGAATTTTTCTGCATTACAAGTAAGCTGTTTTCACATATATCACTTGATCCTAACAATAATGTGAATGATGTGAACATAAATTCTTATTCTGGTGAAACTGTAGTTAAAAGGTTTAAGGTTCTCCTAAGATTTAACTAAGAAACAGTATATTGGGTATTAAGTTTAGAAATACCTTTAATTGCACTGGTGTACTGTAGCCAGTTTGAGCATCATTTTACAACTGAACCACACAAACACTCTTTCATTTTGCCACTAAAATGCTAGAATTCCACAGCTGCAAAATAAAATAGGCTCATTTTTTCCTATTTAATTAGATTCCTCACACTTGGGATTTTCATGAATGTGCTCATATTTTCAACCTGAATAAAACAGTATCTGATTTCATTTCAATGAAAAATACTCTAGCCCCATATTCCAAATTGAAACTGATACATTTTTTAATATTAACCTGTAAGAATACTCTAAAGGGGAGCATCAAGAACTAGACACAAGAAGACACGTATTTTAAAGAATTATATTTTGCTAAAAGCAAATCTTGATTTTAAAAAAACACCATTTGTAGACAGCAAAAAGGAGGCCCAGTTAACAGAATGAGTAATTTGTTCTACCACTGTGATAACTGAATATTAACTATTATATAATAAGCAAATGCTAAGTTGAAAAGAAAACCTATCTTAATAATGTATTACCCAATTTTAAAACAAGTTAAAGAATAAACAGGAGTTCTTAGAATATTCTTACAACTTTTCTGCAAGTTTGAAATCATGTAACTTCTATAAGTATGAAATCATACAACATAAAAATGTTTTCATTTTCACTGCTGTTATCTCTAATCAAGCTTTATTTCTTAAATTCCATAATGTAAATGCACAGATACACAATGTTAATGCCACCTCCCATGAACCTGGCATTCTCATAGTTGCAGAAAAGTATTATAGATGGTCCAAAAAGTGAAAGTACGCAGAGTCAATCAATACTCAAATTCAACTCAAAGACACTGAGGGCCAAATGTAGATACTTCTGACGTCCATCATCTAATTCCCACTTGTTAGCTGAGCCGTACATGCCTTCAGGTACACTGCAACGATGACTGAAGTGGGTCAAAAAGTAGTAGTTTTAATTTTCACTTTATAAAACCTCCTGTCCTCCTAGAGCCCAAATACATACACACGCGTATACACACGTGTGCGCGCATGTGCGTACACACACACATACACATACACACACACACACACACACACACAGATTTTACAGAAGTAAGAAATAGCTGATTCAGTCTTTAAATATAAGATGGCATTGGGGGAAGATAGTGAACACATTAATGTAATTTGGAGAAATATCAATACTAAATGTTACCATTTATTCAGTTTATAAGTGGTGTTTGAAACTGCAGTAAGTACTTCACAAGCATGATCCAATGTATTTAAAATTAGTGAGCTTAAAATGGAGATATTTTTCAAGTGGTGAAAACTCAGCATTAATGAGACTGAACCAGACTGATGGGCTGACAGGCATAACAGTGCTTAAATACATGTATTCAAAATTGAGAAGACCTGGATTTAGACTGGTTCTGTCACTTACAGAGTGTCGTTGAACCATTAAGGGCATCAACTGCACCATTTACCTTGCAACTAGGTTTTCAAGACTTAAAAGATAATGAACATATAACACTTGGTCCAGTGGCTTCCATATATTAACTACATAAAAATGGCAGCTTTTAAAATTTCCAAATATGTACATTATACACCTCACATGATATTTACAAATCACACCTATACCAGGACCCACTGCATTACCCTTTTGGTTTAGGTCCATCTAGATACATACTATCAGAAAGTATTTTCTCAAAGTCCTGAAAGACAGATGGTTTGGGATCTCCCACATCCTAGCACTGAGGGTATTTATCTATGTATCAACCACAGTGCTCAGATCTGTGGGGGAGGGGTAAACAAAAGTGAGAGAGAAACTTTCTAGAAAGTTAAAGTCTATTTGAAATGGGGAAAATAAATGTAATCACTCAACAAGTACTGGGTGGTTGTAAAGTATTGCTGAACAATTGTGAGAAAACTGAAAGATGAATCACATTACAATGAGAATAATTACATGATAAGCTATGCGGATACTTTATAAATACATTAGAATTTTGACAACAAGAAAGATCTACAAGAACTAAGTGAGTCTAGCTAGTTATTTGGATGTCTGATAACTGGATACACTGAAGGAAATATTGCAGAAACAGGGAACATCATAAATAAAGGTAAGGAGGTAGAAGTAAGCATGGCATATGGGAATATAGAGCACAATGCAGAACACTAAAGTCTTAAACACACTTATTAAGAGTCAATCATGAAGCTGAGTGTAGTGACACATGACTGTACCCTGCACTCAGAGACTAAAGCAGGAAGACTGTGAAGTATGAGCCCAGCCTGGGTGAGTTGGTGATTCAGTAATACCCTGTCTCAAAATAAGAACTCGAAAAGGACTGACATTATAGTTCAGCGTAAACCTCCTGGGTTCAGTCCACAATACCACAAAATACATACATACATACATACAGTTAATAATGACTGTAAATTCACTTACCAAATTAAAAGCCTTCAGTTTCATAAGACAGAATAGTGAAAAGAATGTCAAAGCCACCAGTGTTTGGCCTACAGTAGATCCGACAGAAGTACTTTTTGTTCTCCTTATTAACTTGAAAAAAGTACAAACTGCCATTAGTAGGAAGATCAACTGAACTAAGTAAAAAAAAAGGGGGAGGAGGGGGACAGATTATACCTATATAATCCAGGCAAAGAACTATAAATATGGAATCACTGCTGGTTTCTAAACAAGGATAATATGAAAACTTTTCCTAGACAACTGTTAATCCCAGCTACTTGGGAGGTTGAAGCAGGAAGATTGAAAATTCAAGGCCAGTGTGGAAAATTTAGCAAAACTTCATCTCAAACAAGGAAAAAGAAAAGAAACTCTAGAGAAACTTTTATCTCAAATAATAAGGGATGGGCGATTAGGTACCCACTGTTTTAAGAGACAGTTCTATGGGAGATACAACAGGACTCATCTATCGATTAACTATAGGATAAAGAGGAATCAAGGGTGATACTAAGGTTTCTGCTTTCAGACACTGAAACTTGCTTACCACACACAGAACTGGAATAATGAGATAAGTGTATGTTTTGCAGAAAAGGCAAAAAATAATAATAAAATAAGTATCATTTTGGGTCTATTGTTATCTGATATCCTAACAAAACTCAAAGAAATATTGCATCAGAAAATTCCATTCCACAATGGTAGAACTAATCAGTATGAATGAAAGTTGTTTTTCACTTTATTTTATTTGCAATACTAGCAACTGAAGTCAGGTTCTGACTCATGCTAGGCAAGTCCTCAGAACTCTGTGGGGTTTTTTCCCCTTAAATTTTGAGAAATGATCTCACTAAATTACCCAGGCTGGCCTTGAGACTGCAATTTAGCCTCAGCCTCCTTAGTAGGTCAGATTACAGGTGTATCACCACTGTAACTAGTTTAAATGTGAATTTTTTAAACTGGGAAGTTAGGGAGTATGAAACAGAGTAGATGAGAGAAGAAGAATCCATGTACTAAATCCTGGCACATTCATATTTCTGTTAGCCACTCTTGTATGGTTGTCATATAAATATGACTGGAAAATAAAGCAATGAGTTTATTGTGTGTGAATGTATGAACAACCATTTCAAAGAAAACAAGAGACACTAGGATAGCCATTGTTAATTTCCTGTCGTTATGTTTTGAGGACCTGTATTGCTTGCATTGTTCTGTTCTGATCTGCTTTGTTGTGTTTTACTCTGTTTTGCTTTGTTTTGTTTTTGTTCTCTTTAAAATTAAAAAAGAAGAAAAGAAAGCAAAAGGTGGAGGACATAAGAAAATGTGATAATTAAGCACCCTATGGGGACAAAGGTTAATTCCTATCTCTACTGCTTCCTTATTTCCTAGTTTCTCTTCTGTTTTAGGATTTGTACCCCACCCCATTTACATTCTGCTAATGTGAAACTGAAGGAATAAAAAATAAGATATGGCAAAAGTATTACACTGAAAAAAACTGAAGGAGAAAACAATCATCCAAGAGTGTGGTAAAGATAGCAATACAAAGGATTCATTATGCTACCTGTGTGCCAAACACTACATTAAGCTCATCACAATGCAGAGATTAAAGCTGACTTTATATGAGTAATGAAGTCAAGAACATAAAAAACAATCATCTGGAATGTATTAAGAACTTGAATGTTTAAGTTAGGCAGACTCAGCTTCATCGGAATCCCAGCACCAAAACTGGTCAGAGTCTTCATTTTTAAGTTTATTATGGTAAAGAAGAAGAAACAAGTAAATTTTTAAAAATTGCTAGCATAAATTTGTCATATGCAGCCTCTCCATAAATATTAGTGCTTTCAAAGAATCCAGTGAATGTCTCCTCTGTGTTCATAACTATCCTCCACGGTATTTTACTTTCCCTAACTGATTTTAAAATTTAATTATTCAAAGTTAGATATGGAAATTCCTATTAATTTAACTAAACAGTACCAATTAAGAAGACTAATCACAGATAATTGTAAACCTAATTTTTTTCATAAACCAATCATAGTATTTTCTATTGGAAAGTGATGCTCTTTTCAGGTATAGTCAATGACTGCTGTTCACAATATGTGGATTTAAATTTGAGAGCTAAGATAAAGCTACCAACATCCAAATGGCATGAAATGAATTTACAGCTAGATTTGGCTGCTTCTGACTCTCATCACTGTCTATCCTACAGGGAATGTTATGCATTTCATCTGTACACAGTAGTCAATCAGATAAATGAAATTCTTCAGTTGTGAAATAATTCAAGTGAAAAGTAAAAAAGGTATCAGCATTTTTGAAGTATTAAAGCAGACCGTGTTGTTTTCACAAACAGAAATTCCTTTTTAAAAATGTGAATCAGGAGCCTGTAACCCTGGCTACTCGGAAGGTAAGGAAGGAGGACGGCAAGTTTGAGGCCAGGGCAACTTAGCAAGATCTTGTGTTGAAACTAAGTAACTAACTAACTAAAAGGGCTGGAGATGTGGTTCAGTGATCCCTGGCTTCAATTCTCAATACCACTGAGAAAAAAAAAAAAAGTGTAGAAAAGAACTAAAACTACAGTGCAGCTTTGGTGACAAAGCTTGCAAGAATTAAGAAAAATTCAGAGAAACAATTTTGGCTTAAATGGAACGCTTTCTCTGCAGATCTACCAACAGGTTTGATGAAATTCTTCCCAGAAGGGTAATACTTGGGAGGGAAAATCAAGTCAGAGAGTTCAGAAGCTTCTAGATCCCATAATATTTGTGGAATGTGTGACTTTGAATGACCTTATTAAGATGCTTTAGGAAAAATACAAAAGCAATTTTAATACTCTTGCTAGATACTGCCCACAACAAAGCTTTGAAAATGTCTTATTTGTTAATTTAGACACACTTAACTTATAATTCTTAGTTATTACCTAAATTTGCACTTAAACAACTCATCTCTAGAGAAGTTGAACAATTTGTCTATATTGGTTCATGTTTAAAGTTAAAAATTTTACTAGTAATTTTACTTCTTTTCAACAGAAGAAAATCAAATCAGATACAGTATTGGGGAGTGCCTTATAGCCTTGAGTTTACTCAGTAAACACACTTTAACTGTGGGATATGTTGCATTAAGCCCAGCAATTAAGTTTCCTGTTGCTTTTCTTTTGCTGTTTCAAGTGGTTCTAATAAACAGCCACAAGGGAGTGCTCATAAATCACTCAAAAGTAATAGTAGAAATGCTTTCATGTGGTTAGAAGAATGTTTCTCCAAATGTTTGGTTTGTTTTGCTACACATATACATGATAAAATTTCCTTACAGACCATGGATTTTCAAGTGCTATCCTGTAGAATTTTAGTGCTTGCTTTTCACTGCTGAGAACCTTACCACAACTTGCTCATCAAATAAAGTAGCAATAGAATAAAGGGCTATTCCCCTTACACATTTTTCTCTTCCCTTACTAAGATTTGGCTAAAATTCAGCATTGTTGGTAGCACTCAGGGCTCATCATTGATGAGTCCTGCAACTTCCTTCACAACACTAGGATAGAACTACTGTAATTCTCTACTTCCAAGTTGTAAAGCGATATATAATTACATTTTGAGGTACCATCTAAAGTAGTTGCTTCAGGGCTTGGGCTGTAACTTGGTTTTTGAGCATTTGGCTATATTAGTTGCTCGAGAACGCTACAATAGATTATGCTGTTTACAATAAGAAAATACGGATAGTATACTTCACTACAAAAATAATTTCCTGTCAAGATGTCAACATAGCCAATCCATACAAAGGAGAAAGACCACATTGGTATGCAGTGAAGGGAGGACTGAAAATAATCATTGCAAAAGATATCTAGAAAAAGCCTCCTATATAGCATAGATTATTTTCCTATTAGTAGTCCCAATTGGGAAAAACGACATCAGAATCTAATTTGAGATTATAAGTAAGCATCTCTCTTCTGCTTTGTCTCAAATCTTCCTCCTTAATAGCTTCTCAGGAAGAATGTCTGCCAAACCATGGGAGCTAGGGGGTTAAACTGGGGCCTCTTGCTAGGTACTGATCAAATAAACTTTCCACAGCTATGTAACAGTCCTTTTCTAGGAAAACCAAACCCACAGCACTTCTAAACTAGAACTGAAAGGGCAAAACTCAGGTGTTGAAGAGGCTTAGGGTTATACAATAATTAGCAGTCAAAGATTAAACACATTCTACTTTATACTCTTTAATGTAATTAATTGACTATGAAAATTCTACCTTCATCTAAAAAACAACTAAAAGAATGCCATCCACAGCTCTCTGGATACCACAATTTTCCATTTAGCTATTTTGTAACTCACCACTTCAGCATTTGATTGTTGGTCTCTACACTTTAAGGTTTTGTTCTACTACCAACCACACCCCACTGGATCTCACCTGTTTAGATCCAAGTCTGACTTGCATTTAATATTACTTACATTTTTCTCTATTTTTATTAGTAATGATTTTTTCTCATATACTGGGATTACACTGGGAAAAATTTAAGATTCTGAAGAATCATGGTATGTGAATGTGCTTCTTCAGAAGGTAAGTGAAATAGTATACTGTCCAAGAAAAAGTCCTAGTTTGAATTTAAGCAATTTTCAGCTTATACCCTAACATCTGTGCAATCTTGGTCAATTTACTCACACTAAGTCTGTTTTCTTTTTGGTATGATGAAGATGATAAAATGACATCTCATAGTTTGCTTATCAAGATTAAATTTTTAAATTTATGTGAAATGATCATAAGAGTTTATTACCAAACTTAAAACATTAACTGCTTCCTAATAAGTTCATTCTGTAAAGCAGGCCAGTTATGATGCATCTACATAATATTTTTCAAAATGACATACAAAGTTGCTACTTTTGAGTATAAGAGTATGAAGTTTCACTAGTGCAAACTGGATAAAGGCTTAACAGGACAAAAATAATGACTAGGGACAAAACATCAAACAATCCTCTCTCTGCTTTGAGCACACAGGACCATCCCAAACATAAGTCAAATTGCAGTTTGTGCTTTAATAAAAGCCATCTATTCTCCTAAGGTAAAGAAATGGAAAACCATTCAACCACAAAGGAACTGACTGGTTTGACAGTATCAGGTGGAGACAGTAAACGAGCGAAGCAGATTGAAATATTTCATATTCTATGATCTAATGATGTCGTAACTTTACCAAATGAAATTTGCTACATATTGAGTTATTTGATCAAAAAGCTGTTATTTATTTTACCTTTTTTGTTGTTCTTAAACTACTTTTGCTTTGTTCCTTTTTACCTAACAATCTCTAACAGGAGGTTAAACTAAGAGAATTTTTAAAGCATGTAAACGCTCTGAGAATATTTTTAAATAATCAGATATAACCATAGCATACTGTCTCCTCACAAGCTTGTGTCTGCTTATTGCTGTCCTAATTAGTACTTATTTATAACTCTAAAATAATGGAGGTTAAAAAAATCAAGAAGAAAAAGTCAAACTGCTTTACAGCTATAAAAAGCAGATACATGAAAGGTCATATTAAAACTGACATCTTAAAAGCTAGTGAAAATAATTACTCCAAATACCCAACAAGCACATACACTTTAATACTTTTCTTTCAATTTTCACAAAAAGGTATGCATTAAGGAATGCACATATATAGGCCTTAAAAAAACTGTATTACCTCAAAGGAAATATGTTAAACCTATAAAATTCAGAGTCCTCAAAGGTAGATTTAAGAAATACTGCTCTCTCACTTGTTTATCCTAAATGGGCTAAATAATTACTCTTGTATTTGCCTAGGTAAAAATATTCTTACACACTGGTAACTTCGGCCAGTCCTATTCCTCTGGACCTTCCAGGATCTGGAGGACTTGTGTGCCTCTGATGGCACACTATTAGATTCCAGTGATGCTCCTATGTTTGTTAATATTATAGAAGTTGCCCAAAGACACACCTTATGATACATCAATACCCTCGTGTTCATAACCCACTCCCAAACACAAACATTTAAGACACCATATATCCTGGGATGAGCTAAGTATAGCTTCAAGAATATTTCTTATTTCATATTTTATCCCCTAAGAGAAAGTATAAGTGGTTTTGTATGTTAAAAGGGGAAAATTTCAGCAAATTGGTTTGTATAATTTTATGTAGTTTCCTCATCCTCATCCCCCCCATACTAGTTCTTCTTGAGGGTATTGCTTTAACCTGTTGGTATTCATCACAAAGAGTTTTGGAGAGAGAAATTAAAATCATTGATCTGTTTTAAATTGTTCATTTAAGCTGGGCGTGGTGGCTCACGCCTGTAATCCCAGCACTTGGGAGGCTGAGACAGGAGGATCGTTGTGAGTTCAAGACCAGCCTGAACGGCATAGTGAGACCCTGTCTCAAAAAGAGAAGGGCCAGGGATCTAGCTCAGTGGCCTAAGCGCCTGCCTGGCCAAGTGCAAGGTTGTGAGTTCAATCCCTGGTGCCACAAAAAAAAAAAAAATTGTTAATTTGTAAATTTAAGTAAAACTGATAAGTCTTGCAAGTTTAAAAACAAAAAAAAATCATTAAGTAAATTCACAGTTATAGCTATTTTATAACAATTACATTTAAGTAGACAGATGTTTTAATATATTTTAAGCATAATTGCTCAATATCTAGATAATGGCAGATTCCTAAAACAATAAAGTTTGAAGATATCTCAATGTATATGCAATTTCTTGACCTGCTTATTTAAGTTTTGTATTAATAAAGTGAGGATGTGGGTGAAGAGAAGAGAGGAAAGGAAAAAAATTATGTAGGGCAGGGATGCATATAAAGAAAACAGACTGATCCAACACAGAAAGTAATTAAGGAAGATCAGGCATATAGGTTGAGAGCTAGTAATGTGCTGAATCAGGATCAAGTGGATCAAAGAACTTTTAGGCACGTCTTTACACCCCAGTGACCAGTAAACACTACAAATTAGGTTTTTCAGAAATGCAGACGTACACTCATATGTCAGTGCCACTGGCTAACTTATCAGCACACCACTGCCTGGAGCCAAGCATATATTTATTTAGAAAACATCAGTATTAAGCCACAAAAATGGTTTAAAATGCTAACTTACTCTTTTATCTAGGTATTAAAGCATTTCTTTTAATCATGTAACTACTGACCTGCAAATTTCCAACTTATCTATTCCAATATTCAAAACTATAAATATATTTGTACTTCTTTACACTTAATTTTATACAAAGTAAGGTTTTCAGACTTCTGAACTTCCAAAGCAACATTAAACAAGTCTCTACTCTAGTACTGATACAGTTTCAGTTTCACGAATCTGAGTGATAGTAGCTTTCTGAGATCCTAGGTAAGATTAGGAAGAGAGCTCTACAGTTTTTCACTTAAAGTGGGACCATCTGCCCCACATAAATCTATCAATTAAAGTTTGGGAAATCAGGGAAAAAAAGATATTCATTCAGAAACATCAGCATAGTACCAAAGCCTTTTCACAGTTCACTTTCCCTGGAAGAACACTTACATGGGATGTTTATGTCACATACTATCTTGATATAAATAAACACAGGAAACTTTGTAATTGGAACTTGTACAGTTAAGAAAAAAACAATACCAGAAGCTAATACACACACAGTATATCCTTACTATAAACTACTCCTGTAGTGTCTGCTTGGATGTGAACATTTAAAGGATCTCTGGGAGCTAAAGGGAAGAGAAAATAATCTTTTTAAATAAATAATTCCTTAATTGAATAAGCCAGCAAATTGAATCACTGTGTTGTTAAAAATAAAACCAGGAAAAGGTAATTAAAAGAGAAAACTTTAGAGCTTTAATAGATAATTACAGAAGTTCATGAATAATCAAAAGTTACCTAAGTCCTACAATTTTGCAAACAAGAGATATGATTTATTTTGCAAAGATTTTCTTTTAAACTTTCCCAGGCATTTGAGTACAGGCTCTTAGTCATAACTAAGAATTACTTCCCAAATAAGTTCCATATGTTATACCTCTCATCCCTGATCTTTTCAAAATCCAGATCTGGTCATAAAAAGTATCAGCCAGTTTTCCACACCGTTCAGCTGTCGAAATCCTTTCTTATGAAATGAGGTAAAGAACTTTTTCAGTCCTTTCTGTGAGGTCTTACATCATATAAAGTAGTGCTATGTCAATAGGAGAAACATTCTCTTCACGACACACGACAAAAAATACACTTCCCTAATCCCAACAGAGTATGTCCCAACAGAAAACAATCATTTCAAAATATTAACATCTAACCTCTTTTGGTCTTATCTTCAGGCCATGGGTTGAATCAGTTCCAGTTCACAGAACCACTTAAAGAATGTTTAAGATTCTTCTCCAGAAAACAAAACTTGCAAACTACTTTCCTTCCATGCAGCCTGAGACATCCAGACTCTTCTGCATCCATCATGATGCCCACCCCTGACATCGTACAAAGTGCTAACAAAATATTATGCAACATCTCAATCATCTCACATAATTATGAAAAGACGGGAAACAACAAAATCACTCGGTTCTCTTCTTTTTTACCTCCTGATGAAAAATTAAGAGATACTTACTATGATTAGTAAAAAACCTGGCTCCTCAGAAGCCTAGTTTACATGATCAGGAAGACAAAACCCAGTTTCCTATCTCATTGTTATCCAAGTCCCCAAACACAATCCTGACAACAAAACAATCACCTGGACTCCCACTATCAACAATCACACCCTGCATGTGACCTTCTGTTTTTAGTAATGTCCTAAGACATTCCAGTATATGTAAAGTCATCCTTTAATGCAAACATTTATTGAATTAATATAACCAAATTACCTAATAATGAATGAAAACATGAATCTTTTCTGACACTTCAGGAACACAATAAAACAGCATTACAACCAGCAAAGGAAAAATAACTTTGCATCCTAACATAAAGATACACAATGAAATCACTACACCTTCCCCTGAAGCCTCTACCCAATCCCTGCCTTGCATGTCACTGTGACAGCATCCAGGTTCCCTTAATGGCCTTTGACCTAGGTGAGTTCCCAAGAATTCTTTAATCTCAGAGTAAACAGGACAAAGGCAGACTCATTTATCTCACATCTCAAGATATGAAAAACTCTACCCCCACTTCATGAGTCAGTTAGTGCATTTTCATGCCTCAAGTATCAGGTGAAGGTGAAGGCTTACAAATCTTGTTGTGTGCAACTCATTTTTTGCTAAGCTTCTTAGCCATGCACTATTGGTCTCATTTCTATTATACCTCAAAAATACTCTGAAAACAGATCCCAGCCTTCTCTACTCTCCTGATCAAGTGAATGGCACCAAATTCAGCCAACTACCCAATTATCCTGGACCAAGGCCTTACCAACTTTCCAAATCCAATCCACGATCTCCCCATTACTACATCATGTATTCCATTGTATCTCTCTGGAATTACAGTAGAATCACCTGTACACATCTCTCACCACCCAGCTTCACAACTCATCCACATTTTAACTTTCAAAAGAGCTGCCAGAATGCTCTCTTAAAAAGCAGCATATGTTACTTCCCAGCTTTTATCATCTGTCTACAACTTTGTCTCAGTTACTTTTCTCATTGCTAAGACAAAGTACCTCACATGCCAAGTTAAAGGAGAAAAGGCTTATTTAGTTCACAATTTGTAGAGGTTTTAGTCCATAATTGGCTGGCTCCAAGGCAGAGTGGTATGGCAGATAGGCGTTGGCAGAGGAGAAGCAGTTCATGGTAGGCAGAAGGTAGCAAAACAACAAGGGATAACCACAGCTCTTTCTATC
>RJWT010001069.1:0-43910 GCA_004365215.1 Cuniculus paca
CTAAATCCCCAGCTGAGTTCAGATTTTTGTTATTACATATTTAATCTCTCTATGCCTCAGTCATCTTATCATAATATAAGCATATGTTGTAGATTTCGATGGGTATGAAATAAATTGTGTATTTAAATTTTTTTTACAGTTGCTTGACTCAGGGTAATACTTAAATGAGCATAAAAG
Organism: Cuniculus paca; assembly: GCA_004365215.1. Lineage (NCBI taxonomy): Eukaryota > Metazoa > Chordata > Mammalia > Rodentia > Cuniculidae > Cuniculus > Cuniculus paca. The sequence continues at coordinate 178 of RJWT010001069.1, forward strand.
AACTTAGATCAGTGATGGCGAACCTGTGGCAAGTGTGTAGCAGTGAACTTTTTATCATTGAAAGCTCTAAAAGGTTCGCCATCACTGCCATGAATAATTACTGTATTTATGATGCTATTTTATAGTGTTATCATTGATACTGGGATCAGCACTGTGAAGTCTCATGATCATATTAATATTTCCAGTAAATAAGTGAGAAAGTACCCAGAAGTGTTACGTGACCAGCTCACACTGCTACATATGTAGTAAAGATTCCTGTGTGTTTTTCTGCTGTAACATGCAGCCTTCAATAATGCAATATTAGAATCCCAAATACATTCAAGATTCAAATTGCAATTCAGTAGATGAAATGTACTTAGTTTATTTTATACAGCACATTATTCTAAAGGATCACATTCTTAACAGAATGCAAATTCAAACCTTCAAATTCCTTTCCTAATCCCTCTACTAACAGTTGTTAATTTTGATACTTTGGATTTAAGCATAAGAAATAGTTCTTTAGAACATGATCAGAAGAGACTGGGGGCCAGTAAGAAGAGAGTTTAAAAGTCAATCCTGAAATGGTATTAATACATAAAGATGTATTACTTCACCCTTTAAAAAGAAAAAGAGGAGGAGGAACAGAAGAGGGAAAAAAGAAAAAGGAAGAAAAACTTCCAGAAGTGATCCATTGGTTATAAACATGGTTGAGTTTTTATGGATAGATAAAGTGCAGGGGAAAATACCAAGTATACAAAGAAGTATATGGTAAATATACGCAGTTGTCATGCAGACTCTCCTAGATTAAAGTTGTATTCAGATCAGTCTGTGGCTGTTATTGAAACAGATGCAGAACTCACTTATAAAGAATTCCCTTCTGGGTACTGCAGGCTGTTATAAGGAGATTTTTAAAGTGGTGCCACTTAAAGCTACCTTCATGGATTAGTGAGATTATAGATTTTAATCATACAAAGTTGAGAAATATATTCTCTTGTGTATATTCTCTTCTTTGTAGTCTTAGTGTTTGACAGTAGGTCAAATCTGTCTTAGCTGGAACCTGCCTAGCACAACAGTCTGGCACTTTCCCTGAACAAAGAGGAAGGGGAACGCTCAAGGGAAGAACAGTTGTTAAGCAATCCAGGGACAAAGCTGGCAAGTCATCACGCCTTGGGTCTGACCAGTGCATAGTGCTCACTGCTTCTCTGGATGCTTCTATCCAGAGCTTTTCTACTTTTTCAGCCAGCTACTCCTGATCCTTCCTTGTCCCAGCTACACACATCCTATTACTGCTGTAGTCCCCTAACTTTGGCGGGCCACCATCTTAACCAGCATCTCTATTATAATGACTGCAGGCCATGGTTACCATGGATACCAGCTCTGGTTAGGGAATTCTATACATCAGTTAATTTTATAGTTTAAATGGAGAAGATAGACTTTGTATATTTGAGAATGGCAACTAAATTTGGAATGTGTTTTAAAGTAATGGGTAACTACTGTTTGCCTGGTGTTTTGTTGTATAGATTAATTCATTTAAAGCTTAAAAGTCTTTTTTTTTAGGTAAATCCATTTTCACAGATGAGAAAAGGGCAAGGTTAAGGAAGTAAAGTACTCAAGGAGTCAAAGCTACTCAGCTAAACCAAGATTTAAGTGAAGCTCACACAGCTTGCATGTGAGAGTTCCGGCTTTTACCATGTTACTCACTCACTGTGATCATCTCCTTTTATACCGATGCCGGGTAACTTCCTCAGCATTATGCTTATTTTGGATCCCTGTCTCAGTACCAGAGTTTTCTTTTTCTATACCTCATGCTTAGCTTAGCACAGACAATATAGTAGGATCTCAATAAATGACAAGTGATGAAAGGACGATAAATGTAGCATTGAAATTAGAACTGAGTTAAAACTCAGTCTCTTGACTTAATCCCATTTCGTTTTTAGTAAGTTGAAAATGAAAATACCTACCTTAGAGGTTTGATGAACACTGAAAGCATGTATATAAAACACCTATCTTATATAAAACAGGTGCTTGATACATTATTTCCTTTACTCTGCACTATCGCCTCATATAAATGCTTTATGATATTATGAATTGGCTCTCATTTACTGCCCAATGTTGCCATAAGAATCATTCTTTTCCATGTAAGTTAGTGTGGTGCCTAATATGATGTCAAATATATCTTACGGTTTTTAAAAAGTATTTTATAGTATAAGTATTAAAGATTTTTTAAGTATTTTTTGACATGGAAAAATTGATTGGTAACGTATTACAGGTTAAAGTATTCTCCAATTTCTACAAATTAGGTCAATATTGTTTTCTTTTTGTGCAAATGACCAGGTATTGTTTATTTTTTGACCAGTTGTTAACAATGCCACAAAATATTTAAAGTGTACTGGTTTAAGTCTATATATAATAACTTTTTCTGAAATTTTTATAAGCAATATTCAATACTTATTACTAAATTTGTTTGATAATTCTTTTTGCAATAACATTGCTGAATACACTCTTTGAGAAGTTTTATAGAAATATTTTAAACAATTAAAAGCATGATGTCAGATCTGAAATAACCTGAAGCACATTTTTCTTTGCATATACAATCATAAAATTTCTCTTCAAAGGTTTTTGTGATTCACTTTAGAAGTTGAATTAAAAGATAGGAACATTCTGTGGTGGTAAGTTTTCATCTGAAATAGGGTTCTGTATTTGGAACTTATTGACACGTAATATTAGACACTTCAAGAAATTAGCTTTTGGCATTCTTCTTGCTTAATAGTTATATTTTTAATTTTTGAAAATAAAACAAGACCAGATGGACTGAAGAGAGTCTCAGCACCTTTTTGCGTGGTAGAATTGCTATTGATTTATGACAAATGCCAGTAAGAGCAGGCAGGGTTGGGTTGTAGCTGTCATATGGGAACTGAAAGCAGACGGGTTTTGTTATCAATCACTGGTTGTCGGTGTAAGACAGCAGTGGCTGTTATAATTGATTTGATGGCTCCGAATGACTTGAGCTGTAGTGGCCAAAGCAGATTGTGGCAACGCAGCCATGCATGACATTGACATGAAGAGGAAGTGACATGACTCCTCAGAGGTAGAGTTAGACGATTGAAAGGGGCAAATTACTCACCAATTCAATAATGCATAAATTTTAACTTTTGATATGAGATGATACAGATGAGAAAAAATAAGTTTTCACTTTTCATGGTTAGGCTTGAGGTGCTTTTTGTTGGATTAGACTAGACTTCCATATTTTCTGTTTTCACCCTGTGTTCTGTCATTCATACATGATACTTTGTTTCAATGCTGAATGTTATGTATTCCTTCCATTACTGAGCCATAACTTAGGGAGCAAAGAAAGGGAGACCATGAAAGCCAAATATCTACTATCTACATATGACCTTAATTCCTGAGTCTGAAGAATAGAAATAAATTGAGTATTATTAAATAATTTCAGGAACTAAACCCAATAAAAGGTTAGATTACAGGTACACGTACTGTGTGTGTGTGTGTGTGTGTGTGTGTGTGTAATGACAACTTGGTTTCTGTACAATGAAAGTGTTAGAACTAGTCTGGACCAGATAAGGAAATTTTTCCCACACCAGCTCATTCATTGGAATTAGCTTCCATAAACACTGGGCTGGGAAATGCTTGATTAGAAACGATATGGTGATCATTTAGTGATGTTCGTGATGAGTGTTGCATAGAGAAGTCTCATATTTTGCACTGTACATTTTCCCTCACTCAAAACACTTGCACTTGTTAAACTTGATAGAAGAAAGAAAGCAGAATGATTATTGTCTGGAATTCCCTCTTCTTAAGCAAACGCATTAGAAATCTACAGGACCATGATACTGTAGGCATAGAAGACTTAAATATAATTAAACTCTCATATCTTAGAAATCTTTGTTCAAATTTTATCCATACAGAATTCTTGAAGGTTATATATTTTTATAAGAACTTCTTTGACATATCTGAACTTAGATATTTTATTTCAAACTTTAGAGTAAAATTGTAAGACACAAGTTATAGTTCTTCAATGGTATTTTTGTTATTTTTCTTCTCAGTGGTTATCCTTAGATTATGGATGTTTTAGATTGGAAAGTTTTATGGAAATTAAGTTCTAACTTGAGGAAAAGAAATTGATAAAACTATTTCTTGCAAGTTTCACTTAGTAATGAACATTTTTATATTCATTGATGTGCTTATCTATTAAGATATTTTCTTAATAGTCTCATTTAGATAAAATTGCATGTAACTCAATAATAGTTCTTAATGAGCAATGATGTAGGAAAAAAAAGTTAACATCTAAGTGCCTTAGAAATTATAGACTCTAGATATCAAAGAAACCAAAGATCTTCTATCTTCAGTTGCTTTTAACTTTTTTGGACTACAGCACACATTTATAATATGTAACACAGCAGGACAGTACTATGCACAGCACATAGCACACCTCTACCTACACAACTAAAAACAAAAAATTTACAACTGTTACCTTTGTTACATGTGATTTACTCTATTTTCTAATACATTATTTTTAATCTATTATATACCACTAAAACAAGAAAACAGTCTTTGATGTCAGTTTAATACTTAGAGATCTGAAGTTTAGCAAATATTTGCTCTGATTCTTTCAGCAAATTAAATGAAAGCTAGAACAATTATCCTTTATCAAGATGATGATGATGATGATAATGATGATGATGATACAAAGTACCAGAAAATAAGCCCCAATCCCTCAAGGAATTTAAACTGAAACGCACAGAGGACAAAAATAACATATCATTAACAACTAACCCCCTCTAACACCAGCTGAAAAGCAGTTGCAAATAAATACTTCTATTTCATCAATGTGAAGAATATGGTTAGACTCTGTAAAAAGACTTGATGGACAAAATATAATTTGTACTAAATTTTGAAGGAGTAGAAAAAGGTAAGCTATATTTTCTTTACAAGTAAACATTTTTTGGAAGATGTTCTAGTAGCACATCATATAGATAAGAAAGCATGATAAGTCTTAGAAAATAAAGCAGGTTAAAGTTGAAGATTAATTCACTTGAGTTATATTAGGAATATTACGTTGCTTGTCCAAGATTATTGAAATATCTCACAAAGCTTTAACAGAATTTAGCACAGTGGATCCTTTTTCATAATAACTGGCTTTTAAGTGTCTCAATGGTACAGACACCAGGATTATGACAGGTGATCTGTAAAGACCATCTAGCTGTTAAAATTCTTCAAATTCAAGTGAAACCAGCAGCAAATAAGCAAAAAATCTTTCTAAATTTAGGTACAACCCTTTTTCATGTTAGCTGCAAAAAGCTAAGCAACCTGACTTTTCAATTCTTGCTGTTTTCCTTTTTTGTTTTTTTTAATAGCTATATTGGACTGCAGATAGCAAGCAGCCTCACATGATCTTTGAATATGGCAATTATGTCTTTTACGTTGATTTACTTGCTCGTTGTGTTTCTAAGCTTTTTAACTGTGGTGATTGGTGTAATTACAGAGCTGCCTTTATGGTGCAAAGGCACAATTTACAGGTCAAAAATGTGATACAGAAGTAGGTATGTAGCTGTCTAATTAGATTGCTAATATTTATCAAAATGACATTCTTTTCTGTTGTTGTACTGTTGCTTGTCTTAGTGTCCCAAATAGTCTTTTTTAATATAATTATATGATTAGATTTTCTTGTGAACTTTATGAGACATTAATCAGAATTAAACAGTTAAGCTCAAAATATTCATGGACATTAAATCTAGTTTCTTCCTGACTGTAGTAGTTTAATGTTGAGAAATTCATTCAATTGGTATTCATTGTCAATGTCATCGGAACCATTTCTTTTAGATGCTCAGGCTCTAACTGTTCCTGTGTGAACCTTGTAAGGTCCACCAAAATAACAGCTTATCAAAACTGCTATGAATGAAATAAACGAGAAGGTATGATAACTGCAAGAAGTGTTCCTTAGTGACATTAGACCTGCTATGTAAAGGGAAACCCTGAAGGTCCCTACCCCACAAAAGAGACAGAAAGAAGCAAGAGTCAGTGCACACAGACAGGAAAGATCTGATCTGGTGAACAGTGATTTTGTCAAGAAGGTGATGAGTGAATGGGCAGCAGTGACAAAAATTGGAGAGATAGGCTGGGACCAGACAGTAATGCTTTTTATAGGTAAGGTAAGGAGTTTGGATTTTGTGCTGATAGCAATAATACTATCTTGTTTTTTATGGAGCACTTACAAAGTTCAAGGAACTGTGCTAAATGTTTTACATACATATCTCACAGCATCATATCCCTATGAAATAGATGGTAATGTTAACTCTGCTTTAAGGATATGAAGTCCAAAAGTTTTAAGTAACTTGTCAATGTAGTGAAACTCGTTATGAGATGGGATGGCCTTAAATTCCAAAAGTCAAGTTTCAGATCTCATCTTCTCAACCACAGTGGTATACTCGTTATGCCAATTTCTTTTTACCTTTAATTAATTTTATATTTATTTTTTGTTGATTTTTCTGAAAACAATTATTTTCTAGGGTACTTAAGTGTATGGGCAACCAAAGAATAACAGACTCACTTTTCCATGATGCATTTCTGCCCTACAATTTCTCCTTTTATAATAAAAATAATTTAAAAGCCATGAACTCTTCTCAGTATATTATACTGCTTTATATTTTGTTTGCCCTTGTGTGGTCGTGGTCACATTCAGCAGGCTTCCTTTATAACTTTGAAGCACTTCAAGATTTATGTAACATGAGGGTGTAGAATCATCCTACAGTTGGGGTAGAGATAAAACCTGAAACACTGTTAGACAGCAGGCACAGAATTTGACAGGAGAGCGCCAAGCAGAGGCCTTCAGGAGCTGGGCAAACCTGCACCCTGCCTCCAGCTCAGTCTGACCACATGATGCCTAAATTACCAAGTTCCTTTTTCCCTTAAAAATTAATTAAGTCTCCATTTTTATGTGAAATGCCGTATTTAAATCTTTTGATTTTTTTTAAAAAGTACCATGACCAAATAAAACCAAATCATACTTTTCAACTCAAGAGCCCAAATGAATTTTCCTCTAAAACTAAGGTTTTTCTGTTATTTTTAGACCTCTATTTAATTCTGGGATCCATCTGAATTTTAGTTTGAATTGTAGTTAGTGTAGTCTTATTAAAAAAAAAAAAACCTTTCTCTGTTAAAGTAATATATTCACAGGAAATTATGAAAATAGTACAGAGTGATCCCATGGACTGATTTTTCCCCCCAGTACCGGTGTCTAGTGCATAAACAGGAAACTGGCAAATTGACATTGATGTGTTCCACAGATCTTACTCAAATTTGCTCAGTTTTGCATTTGTATATAGGTATTTGCAGTTTACCACATACATAGTTACAACCACAATTGAGATAAGGAAACTCTCATGATTCACTTTACTGATAAATTGTTTTTGTCCCCTCCCCCACACCAATCCCACCACCACTGCCAGGGGCCATCGTAGCGAAAATCATTGAATAATTTTTTTAATCTGTTGGTTGCTTTTATATTAGAATTATTTCTGATCATTATTTCAGTTCTTTGTGGCAGGGTAGTACCAGGAATCAAACTCAGGACCTTGTCCTCACCAGGCAGGTGCTGTGCCACTGAGCTGTATCCCCAGAACCATTATTTCAAGTCTTATCTGCCCGCTTGCTCAGGATTACTGTAACATTATCAGACCACAAAGAGTTTGTTCTCAGACCAGACCAGACAAGGGTAAATGTTCAAACTAACTGCTGGCTATTGAATCTTGTCCCTTCCTGGGCAGGCTAAGTGGCTGCGTTCCTTTCTGAGCCCGTCCACGAGCTGTAGTGAAGATTCCTATTATTACATTGGTGTAACTTGTGAAGTCTGTACATTGCCAGAAATTCTGACGTTTTTCTTCCTCACCACATGTATGTCTGGGTCACACACTGACTGAGCTCACTTGTCTGTAAACATCACAGTGCCTTCTGACTGTCTCGTAATTAGCGAAGTCATTCAGGGATTTTAACCCTCAGGAGCCAGGAAAGGTTGAAGGATATGGAGTCAGCTCTCCTCTCAAGACATGGCCTTATGAATAAGCCCTCACAGCCCTTCTTTGGAACGTTCTACTTGAACTATATCTCACTTTGTGAAACCATGTCCCTTATTTCTAGTTCCCTGTGTATACCCTATTCTACTTCTACAAATGGAGAAAAATCCATCTGCATAAGCACATTGACTTTTTTCATTAAATATCAGCTTTCCTATATGGATTAAGTTGACAAAAAGTAGACATTCATTAGATTTTTTATAATACTTAATGTTATATATGTGAATTTCCCCTTTTACATTCTATACCGTATTTATTATAACTTGTTCCAATTAACTGATTATATTCATTTTATAATTTATTTTTAATATATAATACATTTTTATAGTTAAAAAAATCTTAAAATTATGCAAATTTCACTCCTGCCTCTGTCTTTTGAACACAATTTATTTTCACAGAATCAGTGGTACTGTTATCCCTTCTGCTTTTGCTTTTTTTAAAATGCCTCTTGAATTTCTTTATATCCTTTTCCCATTTTTATTGGGCTACTTGTCATCCTCCTTAATTATTTCTTGGAATTCTTTCTGTTACTGTAAAGATACCTGTCAACAGTCCATCATTTGTAATACAAGTTACCAACAGAAGTTTTCTTAGAACCAGATAAGCTAATTCTAAAATTTCAATGGAAAAACAAACAAGCAAAAACTAGGAAAAGCTTTTGAAAAACGTAAAAGAGTAACCATGGGGTGATGGTTCCTAGATTTTTTTAGAGGTTTAAACATGTAACAAGCAGGAAACTAGGAAGATGTATTTCAATTCACAAAGTACTGACTTCTTTTATTTTCTTGATGCCCAACTTGTCAGACTTGTCTGGTAAGAACCCTTTTTAAGTTTTTGTGTACTTTTAAAAGTACCCCAGGCTTTTTTTTTTTAATATGTCTTTACATTTTGATAACAAGACATCCCGGGTCCATTTTGACTTTTCCTGTCTGCTGCAGTAACTGGAATCAGTCATTCTCCACAGTCACTTCCTTTAGTGGAGCAGTGTTCAAAATGAAAGCATAGGCAACAGGGCAGCTTGTCACATTGTGTGTATGCCAGGCCAGCTGCATAAGGCCACAAGCAGGCCACCTTAGTAACAGACTAGACAAGAAATTCCTTTTGGAAATTCCCCAAATGGTTTAATTTTTCTCTGGCAGGTCTTTTTACCAAGAGAAATAATACCCAGCATTTATGCAACTGCCACCATAGCTATGCAGGTTTTTACCTTTATACATACTTACTTCATCATTGTAAAAAACTCATCAGATATTGCTATTTTTCTGTATAAATGAGCTACTTCAGACACCTGAAGTAGGATGCCCAATGTTAAATTGCCATTGGATGGAATTGCTCAAAGTTAATAGCCTAAGTGGAATTCAGATGCTTGTTCTTGTTCCTATTCTTTTTTTTTTTTTTTTTTGCAGCACCGGGGATTGAACTCATGACATTGCACTTGCCAGGCAGGCGCTTAAGGCCACTGAGCTAGATCCCCGACCTTTGTGTTTTTGAGACAGGCTGGCCTTGAACTCACAATTCCATTCAAGCTGGCCTTGAGCTCACTTTGTAGCCCAGGCTGGTCTCGAACTCACAAGGATCCTCCTGTCTCAGCCTCCCAAGTGCTGGGATTACAGGCCCGTAAGCCACCATCTTTTTCATATTCTTTACTTGAGAAAAAATGATTGGATAATGATGAGGACCCCTATGAAAAAGAATTTCCAAATTCCCTGGTTCCTTTTAGGCAGATATTTGGGAAAGAGGCATGCTGTAGATTAGTCCCAACAGTTCTAACAGCTATCTTCCCAGGGTATCAATCAATTATTTACTATTTTCTATGTGACCTCATGGTGAGCTAATTAGTATCCCAGTTTCCAAAACCAACCACCCGTATCTTCTAAGATACAGGACTGGATTTGACCACCAGCTGTGGCCAGGGCAGAATAAATACCACCTTTGTTACTGAAAACTCACAATGACCTTGTAAAAAATCCATAGAGATGTGCTTTGTTTTTGAAGAGGTTTCTTCAGACAGAACTAATTCACTGCCCCATTGAAAGACATGGTAAGGAACAAAACACTTAGTGTAAAAGTAGACTATTCCTGTTTCTTTGAAGTTCTTCAATCTCTTATAGTAAAGATAACTTATATGAAAAGGCTTTATAACTAAGTACATTTTATTTTCATCATTGATTTCTAACCTCTAAGCTCTGTTCCATTCACTGGAAGCTCTTAGCCAGTGTTTTTAATATGTTTGTATTTACTGCCTTGCTCCTAAGGCTAATTTTTCTTTCATCATATTGCCTTTTAGAACCTATTTGCCTGTTTTTCTTAAATGTCACGTAAGGACAGTTAAACAATGAGTTGAAAATTAAAATACTGAGATAGATAGTCTAACACATCAGCCCTTTTATGGCTCAGTCTGAGCTTCTCTTGACCAGGCCTGGAGGAGCAACACTCTCAGACTGGATCCTTGACGAAGGTACACTGATGAAATATGTTAAGGACTCGCAGTGATGGGGAACCTCTTAGGACTTTCAGTGATAACAAACAACTCCCTGCAGTATGTGAGTCATAGGTTCACCACCACTGACAGGGATTGCTAAGGCGCCTCACTAGCCAGGAAGGCTGATTATTTTATGAAGTAAGTACTAGGGGCTATCCATAGAGTGGAGCTCAGTGATGGAGAGGTCAAAGAGAGCAGAGCAGGCATAATGACCTAGCCATTGCTCAAGGTTGAGGATCCCTGAAGTATGGCTTTGTATTCACTGTAGTGTTGAATTTGTATTCAACTGGTGTTGGCTTCATAGTCACTAGCTCTGTAAGCAACACATTCACATATTCAGAATTAGTTGATTCTATGATTTCTGGCTTATTTTATGTGCATGTGGAGAAAACCACTACTTACATATAATTACAAATGTGTGTAAGTATGTATGTCCATACACTTTCACATACACATGGTTTAAAGAGAAATGATTTTATATAAAATACTTCTTTAAATTTGGTTGTATAAAATAATATATGCAAAGCCACTTAATTCTGGAATGATGCACTTATAAAGTGAAGATCTAATTGATCTATTAGAAGATTTACAGTCTGTTAAATATGGCAGCTAAGCTTTCAAGAGAAAAAATTTCTTTCCAAGTTAATGATCAGGTTTGAATCTTAATAAGTAATTATAAATTTTGAACAGACAAAAGACATTGGGCTTAAAACATATGATACTGGTTTTTCCTCTCTGTCTTTTACCTTTGTTATAGGCTTTTTTTTAAAAAAAACTGTTTTCCGCTGTTTAAGATGGTAGTGTTCGTGTTCTAGCAATAATTGTAGAGGTTTGAGTTATTATAAACTTTGAATATCAATTCCTCCCCTCTGTGACAGTTCTACCACTAGGGAAGTCAGACTTGCGAGGTCTAATTACAGCAGCATTTTGATATCCCCAGCTACACTATTGGCAGGAATTTAAGCCATTTTAGAATTCATTGGTGACACTGTTGTAACTAAAAAAGCACAGAATCTGTTTTTAAGCTCGTTCAGGATAGAATCAAGTATTGGATGATGTCAAATAGTCTTGCTGCAAGTTCAGAAGTGCCTTGGACAATTGTAATATGAAATGCTAATTATTTGCAATAGAATGTAAATAAGGTGGCACCAAGTCCTATTTGCAGTGACTAATGAAAGCTGTTGTACTGTAATCAGTGAGATACAGAGCAACAGGGCAATTCATTAGGAAAAGCATAGTTGACAAGCAGTTAATGCATGCCAGTCTGGACCTTTCCTCTTGCTTCTATTTATTTCTATTATTTCTTCTTGTTGATAATGATAAGTCCCATATGGAAATGTACAACAAGAATAAGAAAAAACTAGCAGCTAAATTTTGCCAAGCTATGCTGAATATCTACAGACTGTAAGTCTTCCTTAGCTTTTCTTTGCCTATGAAAAACAACTGCCATATTAGGCTTATTGAAAATACAGTGATTTTGTAGTCAGCAAATTGCTAGGCTGAGAATTTTTAATGTTATCTCTCCAGACCTGAGCAAAACTAACTATGCTGCAAATTATTTTATTTTCCAGACATATATTACATTTCAAAGTTTAGCCACATTTTCACTTCTTATACTGTAGCAGTAGAATACTTTTAACAAATAAAAGCACTAACTAAATTGCTCAATAGTGCTCTCTTCTCTGGGTTATAGAGTACATGCCATGGTAAATAAAAGTTGAAACTCTAGAATAGCTTTTCTGCTCTGGGGCATGCATTCATCACAGCAACAAGAGTACAAGATACTACACTATTTTTAAACTTGTGTAGACAAATTTCTAACTCACAGAAGTATTAAAGTCAACAAAATCATTGTTTTCTATTCCCCGATGACGCAAAAACTCAAAAGATGACTCCTATTATGTGTAATTGTCACAATGTTTCTTTAACTGACTATCTATGGCAACCATAGCAGGAAGCCAGCTCTTTCAACTCAATAATTTATGATCCATCCCTTCCTTGAAAGGATTTAAGGTGTTTATCTATGTAAAGGATGTAGAAGAAATTTCAGAGTTGATTCTGTGACTTCTTTTTTAGCTTCCTGACAGTCCAGAGGGAAAAAAGAAGCAGGTGGCTATAAAGTGCCAAAATGTGGGCAGCATACTCTGGGATATGGTATACACTTAAATCTAGATTCGAGGAAATAAAACCCATGAACTACCAAGAGTCTAAAACCAACTGAGAGTTTTATGTACTTTTGATTCCTCCATTATTTATAATCCTATAAATTACCCACATTGAGCCCATTCCTTCAGTGTGACAGTAGCTATCTTAAATCCTTTAGATAGACTCAGTCTCCTCAGCTGCTATAGAGTGAGCCACTCTGTAGTGGTAGTGCTTTCAAGATACCTCCTACAGCTAGGGTTCCAGATAAAACATAGCATGGTCAGTTAGGTTTGAATTTCAGATCAATAATGAATACCTTTTCAATGTAAGTAAGTCTCACAAAGTATAATGGAAGAGTGTTGTTTTTTTTTTTTCTATAAACAATGATCCTTAGTGGCAGCAAATCATAGTTTTTGTTATGGTGAAGCAAAATGTTGAAGGGGCTAGATAGATCATTAGTTTTCAGCAAAGTGAAATTTAGCAAAAAAGATTCAGAATAGTATATAATAAAGAACAATTTTCACCAAGATACTTGAATATTTCAAGTGAGCTATGTATTGTTGTGAAAAGACACACACACAGTATAGTCAAATTTCCAAAACAATTACCTAGCAGCATAACATCTCATGAAAGTTAGATGGCTGCATCACAGGACTGAATATCGTGCATCTCAGCACTCTATTGACTCCAGGAATTAATGAGAGCCTGCAGCTGCCGGAATCCTGTTAGCAGAAAATATGGTCTCAACAACCTTGGGCAGGATAGTTCTTCCTGTGTTAATGTCCTTTCATACTTGGGGTTTTAAAACTTGAATATTGTTCTAGAAGTACTTTAACCTAACACTCTGGATACCTCTGGTCAAGGGAATATTTAAAATATTGAGCTATCCTTGTGCTGGAACATATCTCAGTGTTACCAAGAACCATCTTCATTCAGAGTAAAGGCAAACAGAGTTAGCTCTCATTAGTCCTTGAGTGTTTTTCTGGAGTGCCTTTCCCAGAAAAATCTGTATGTCCTTCCTCCTTACTACGAAAATAAATTTATTGCTTGGGATGGATATGTGTTTCTGGACTTACCTGTAATGTAAGTCAGGGTTCTGCTGTGGAGACCAGAATTAAGTGTAAACAAAAAGGACTTATAATGGTATTAAATGAGTTCCAATATCACTGGGAGGACTAAAGAAACAATCTTAAGTTAAACTTTGATGAGCTACATAAAAAGCCGTAAGACAGGCTGTTTAAGCAAGCAATGGCTCCTTCCTCTGCGATGCAGAAACTGCCTGCAGAACAAAGAAGCTTCTGGCTCCAGAAACATGACCAGTAAAATGTGGCTTCTGCCTCACCTCTACCTTACTAACCTTAAGCAGTTTGGAGAGTGACCAAATCAAAACACAGCCAAACTACAACACCATCTTTGGCCTGGTTTTTAACTCACCTGTCACTACAGCACAGGGTGGCGCTCTAATAGATGATTAAAATAGACATTTAATATCAGCCCTCCATAACCAGAATGCATTACTGTGTTCACAAGTGATAATCATACCCTATTAATTCCTGTGAACCCAATAGAAAGGAAAAAATCAATAAAGGCCATGTCCCAGGGATTTCATACATTACTGGAAAATGCCTGCTGAGGACTTCTGGTCTAGACCATTATTATTTCCTTTCATAAGAACACGTGCCAATTCTTGAAGAATGCAAGGTTTTGATTTTTGTTGTTTGTTTGTTTGTCTGTTTCTGGCTTTGAATTCCTAAGGACTTGAATCCAGAACTTTTGACAGGGATAGTAGAGGACTTATGGAAAATGTCTAAGCACTTCATATCAAATACAAAAGTTTCTTCACAGAGTTGTTATCTGTATTCAAAAGCTTTTGTTTTGTATTTCTTGTCCATTGAACCCCAGACCCTTGAAGCACAAGCAGCCAGTGCCAGCTGGCTACTATTTTAGCATTGAACCCCTAATGTTCCCCCAGACACCAGCAGTCTTTCACCTGTTGTCGTGGAGGGAGTGATGCCAAGTGAGGCATACTCAGACCCAGCCATGTTATGCAGTTCATGGCACAAGCTCTTTTGCATTGTCATTACCATTATTTTGTCAGATGAATATAAGGTGAAAAGATTCTTAAAGCAATAGTGAGAGGCAAACAGTGTAGAATTAGGGAGAAACTAATATCACCAATTCATCTAATTCTTATACAGTTATAGAAATGTTGACAGTTTTAAAAGAAATTTAATGAGTTAATAGCTTGAGTACTGAAGAATGGCTCTTTCTTGTATATTACCAGAGAAACCATGATAATATAAAAATCAGTGCAATAAACACAATAAAAATCATCTTTATTTATCAAAATATTTATTACCAAGACATGAAAAATGGAACTGACAAAATAAATTACACATTCCTATCCATCTTTTGAGTTTCATGCATTTGCTCAGTAAAAGGGCCTTATTTGCTAATTTCATTTGAGCTATTCTAATCAAATTTTCAAATAAACTGGTTATAATTGTTAACAGTGCCTTTTGGAAAGATAGAAAGTTTTGTTCTTCATTTTAGTAAAATAAGAATGTTAGAAAATTAAAAATCATAGGAGCTAAGGGTAAATTCCTACAATGCTTCTTCCTACACTCTACACCTTACCCCCTGTGCTATGATCTGGACGTGGTTGTTCCGCAAAGGTTCACATGTTAGGAGTTTGGTCCGTGGTGTGGGAGTATAGAGGCCATGGTACTTGTAAGCATGAGACCTAATGGAATGTTGAAAGGCTTACCCCTTTCAGTCTCAGTCTCAGTCTCTCTCCCCCACTCACCTCTCTCTCTCTCTCTCTTTCTCTCTCTCTCTCTCTAATATCATCTCGCTTTCTCTTTTCCCCACTCTCCTTCACTCCATCCAAAACAATCAAATAAATCTCTTTGTTTTGTAAACACGAGCCTTAAGTATTTCATTTAGTAATAGATACTTTTTAACTTTCACATGAGAAGTATTGCCTATGCTAGATAGTGAATACTTGTACAGGAAAATGAGTCACTGAGGCAGATAAATAAATGACCTTATCATGTTCAATTACTAGCTTAAATAACCACTAATTTTCTGCTAAGCTTTGCCTCAAAAAGTATGTCTTCCCTGCATTTTCCTAAAGGCTTCTACATTCAGTTTTATAGATAGCTGTCAGGCACAGAGAAGAGTGCTGCATGTTGGTGACATGTTTTATTTTTCCAACCATACACAGAATACCTGATCTGATACTCTCATGGCCTAGATGAACACAGTGGTTCCTGTCCTGATAAATTTCAGTTTTGCAAAAGAAATGATTAAAGTTTGTGTTTAGCTTTATGGCTAAACTTCAATAGGCTACACTTAAAATGTTTTCATTAAACCATAAATTATAATTAGACATATTTACATTTTTATTACATAATTAATGTTCAAAATTCAAATTTTAAAAAGAAAATTCAGGGGTAGGAGAAATCCTTCTCTTCCTATTATCCTTCAAATTATTAATTACCTCTCTCCCACAAAAATGTACGTAAGTTAAGAGTAGGTGCAAGTGCATGTAAGAGAAACTCAGATGCCATTGATTTATATACTTTCTTAAATATAGAAATTTAAAAAGTCTCAGACTTATGCTTGTAAGAGGTTCCATATGTCACCAAGGACTTCAGCTTCTTAGGTCTTTATTTTTTCCCTCAGCTTTAGAACATTTCTTATTGCTATAATACCATGGACTAGATAATTTATAATGAACAGAAATTTATTTTGCTCATAGTTCTAGAGGATGAGTCCAAAATGCAGGGGTCCCACATAGGAGGCCCTTCCTGCTGCCATCATAACACGGCAGGACCCCCCACATGGGCAGAGCACTCTGAAGGGAGGGGAGTTAGCTTTTACTACAAGCTTACTCCCACAGTATTAATCAGTGACTCTGCCCTCATGATCTAATCATCCCTTCAAGGTCTAGCGACTCATCACTGTTTCATGGAGGCCTAAGTTTCTAACGCATGAACTTCGGGACACACTTTTAAACCATAACATCTTTATTTTTCAGCTTCTAATTCTCAAAGCTGTCTCTTGATCCAGTTGGGCTACCAGAGTGCCATCTGTCATTTCTGTATTTAGCAAGGGACTAGAAGTCAAAATGAGCCAGAAGGCATGGCTCTTTAAAGAGTTTTCTCCAACTCTAAGGAAAGGAGTTGTAGACACAAGTTCAGATCACAGGCACTTGACATGAAAGAAATGCCTTCATAGATAACTATGAGCAGCTTGAGAGAATGTATGTGCTGGAATACAGTGTCACCAGAAACAACAGATGCCAGAGTCAGACTTCATTTATTTCACCTTTTTGCCCAGATCCAACCTTCTTTTTATAATATATAAGCATCAGAGCTTGCAAGTTAATCCTGTCTTCATTAAATCATAATGTTTTATTTGTTAACCAAAATTTTACCTGGAAAATATGAAATAGAGCTAACATTAAGTATTGTTTGATAGATATCTTTCCGAAGTAAAAATGTAGCTTTTTATATATACTATAATTCAATTCAGATCAGACAAGTACATTCGTCCCACTTCACTAATACGCTGTTTTTCAAGTAAGACATTTATTTTATGGCTTAATTTCAAAGGGAAAAATATTCTGGAAGGAAGGCATTATATGGTCTGTCATAAGAAAAAGAGCAATCTACTGTTTTTTTGTGCTAAAGAAAACTGAGTGCTTTTTAGAAAGATGCATTTCCTTATCAGAGGCAGACCATGAGCTACACGTCAGGGAAAGAAATAGACCATCAGTTGTCATTATACTGTACTTATTTCCAGGTTGGAGCCTGAATATATTTAAAGTTAGTGGTGAATTAGAGGGGAAAAAAGTTTTTAGGTGGCATTGCCATTAAAACATTTGAATGTGAAGTATCTATGACTTCTTGCACAAGCTTTGTAGACATACAGAGAGTTATTCTGTAATCTTTGTGATGACTGAATGCCAGCTCAAAATTCTACAGTGTTGGAATACAGCCTACCAAAAAGATTTAACAAATAACAATTACTTTTTTAGAAAAGTGTTACTTTCCCATGCCTTTTTTCCACATTCCACTATTGAAAATGTCTCAGTTACTCAAAATGTCTCAGTTACTCAAACTGTATAGTACATGCATTATTATTACAAAGGTGTTATTAGGAGACATTACAGTGTGTTTCATGAAACCTGCATATACTGATCTCCTTTTTACCTAATATCATCTAAATAGGCACATAAGCTAACTCATTAAGCACTTCATATTCCATAGCTACGAATAGGATTAGATAGTGTGGTTTATGTAATTTACAAAGATTTGCCTTAAATAAATGCTATCACTATTTTTGAAAATTTGAATGGATTGTCAAGTGCTAAACATTTGATTTTCTTTTTTCAGCTATTCAAATACATTTCAGAACAAGGGGAATGTAGCTTCGTAATTACAAAACTTTCCATGGTTCCTGCTTTAAATGTTTAAGACCTTATTAGGCTGGTTTTTATTCTGTGATTTTTTTTTTTAGGGGAGGAAAATTAGCTATGTCTTTTAGCTCACTGCAGGCTGCCTGGTATCAGGGAAGTGGCCAAGAAAGAGCATGACCTTGAGTCTTTCTGATATCCTTCACCTGGAAAACTGTAACAATACCAACCTTGAAAGGCTGCTTTAAGTCTGAAAATGAATTAATGTAAAAGGATATAGCTAACACCTGGTGTATGCCAGCTCAATAATCATTCATTTTTCTTTCTATTGTTAAAAGTCCATATTGTGCGTTTTGTGATCTGTGTAGAGATAATGAGAAATAAGAAGTTCAATATAATTGGTGACATATAGGGATGTCTATCTTAATACTTGTCTTTTTGTATTTTTGTTGTTGTCTTATTTATGGAGCTTCAAGGACAGCACTTTGGAAGACTTATTCTCCTATACTGTCATTCTCTTGGTTGCTGCTCCATCAGTGGTTCTCTGAGAAAATCAATTAGTATTTTTCATATATGAGTAAAAACATAATCTAAACACATGGTGTTTTGGTTCTAAAAAAGACAATATTTCATCATATAATCTCTTTTAAGCTAACAGTAGCCACATGGCTAGAAAGTAAGGTTTCTCCAGAGGGTCCCGTGAGTGATCGGAGCTGTACACTTTGCTCTCACTGGACCGGGAAGTGTGGGTGGTTGGGCAGGGTTGAATTCAGGCTTGAAACTAGAGGAAGCGTCAAAGCCACAGTTCCTGCCACCAGGATCTCTGGGTGGCACTGAGTGTGACTGGTTAGCAGGTGGCTACACTTTGTGCAGACAGTTAAATAGGCCCCTGAGAAAGTACTTAGAAATACTTAACATACAGAGAAAGTGTAGGACTTAAAACTTAAGTTAATGTATGTTAATATATAGAGATACTATTCCTAAAAATTGAGCTAATATATTACAAATTCTTAACATTTTAGTGCTGACAGAAATTAATTGTTCATAAACTCAAGGTGAACTTAGTATTTTCTTTTCCAAAATGTCAACCCGCCTCAAATGTTGCAATGCAGATCTTTTGAATATATTTTGTCAGTGTTCAAAATAGTATGTGCATGCTTGATACTACACTGTTTGGGGTTTCCGTTGGGTTTTATAATTGCCATGGTGTCCAAAATTTTAAAAAGTTAAACTGGCCTTTTTTTATTCATATTGCTTTGGTATCTATCACTTGTAGTCACAGAATTATCATAATGCAAAATAATACACATTGCCAAAGAGTGATACATTTACCTATTGGTTGATCATTAATCTCAAGAAAAAAAAATTCATTGAGTGAATATTTTAGAGTGATTCTGTCAGACTTACCTATTATATGTATTAAAGAAACTAATAGAGGGAGAGTAACATCAAAGACCAGGTTTCAAATCTAACCTCAGCCTGCATAGTATGACCCTTTTTTTGAATTATTTAAGGTATCTTTGGTTCCACTCCATGTTTGTTAGAGATGATGATAATATCAACTTCAAAAGGATTTTATGGGCACTAGAAACTATTCCTTGTGAAGAGTTTAGCATATCACATAGCAGAGAGCACATCTCCATAAAAAGGTACTAATATTTTGTTGTCAACATTCTGTTCATTGTCAGCTCTTTTTACTGAGCGTTTCTTGGCTATCTAAGCCCAGCATTCTTCTGGCGAATGAAAGAAAGGTGCAGACTTTCTTTAGTGTCCCTGACATTGGTTTATAATACGCAACTGAGTCTGTTAAATGAAGTGCTGGTGCATTGAGATTTTTAAATGCAAGTACCTTTATTGTGACTGGTCAACTTTAAAAGTTTTTGTTGACATTCACTGTCATCCTTTTGCAAAGAGTGATCCTGAGAAGTACTCAATAGTATCATTATTTTATACACTTTAAAAAAAAAGTTATCTGCAAGCAGAAACTGTGTAACTTTATTTACAAAATCTCATTTATTTCTCACTGCAAATATGGCAAGTGAAGATTGTCCTCATCTTACATAAAAATGAGTCAGGGAGCATATGTGACTTGCACAAAGTTACATTGGCCTTGTGTTACTGGAGTATTGTTATTTCCAGGAAACCACACTTTCTTAAGAGTATTTTTATTGGAGCAAGCAGTGAGAATGTCCTCTCCTCTGTTAGCAGAGAAACAGGTTTTTTCCCACTCAACAGAGCTTTTGAAGGACTAGCCCTGGACAGTGAGAGACTCATCTCCTCTTACGGCAGAGTGACCTTTTTTCTAGTCATAATATTCAGCCACAGGCAGGCTTCTTGTTTGACAGGGATATTAAGGAATAAACTGAGGTTTTGTAGTGTTTTGAAGTCCTATATCACTTACACTGATTTATTTTGATTGGTTTTACTCTGTTTTATCCTCTTTAAAATAAAAAAGAGGTAAAAAATAAATAAACAAACAAACTGAGGTTTACATGACCAACTGGGTTACATATCAGCACAGAACTTCCAAAGCTCAAAGTTACACCTGTAGTCATCTGTATCCTCATCCCCTGTGATCAGATGCCAGATCCTAAGCACCTCCACAAGATTTCTTTAAAGCCCTCCAAGCAATAATGCTACAGAACAGATGCACTAAACAAATACTGGATTACAGGCTTTGCTAAGCAGGTAATTTATGGCATATTCTTGAAATAAGTTCTTTGAATATTTGAGGGCACAAAAACTGGTGCATTCTCATTAACATCTAGATAATAGATGGCTACATAGGAAACATCTAGATAATGGATGAATGAAAGAGAAGACAACAGTGTGCCCCTTATAGACAAGTAGAAAGGAAAAAAGAGGACCTATCCTACTTGTAAGCACATGGTTCAATTGATAAGTTTTGGTTAAAAGGAAAAAAAAATGTTATAATACCGTTCCCTCTTTCTGATCCCTTCTTGTACTTAGTGGAGGAGGAAAGCTGTTTGAGGATTTGGGGGCTTTTCAGAAAGGTAGAATTTTTATATTTGTTCTCAGAAAATAATTATGAAGTTGAACTATGTGTTCATTGTAGAAAACAAAGTCACATGTCCTCCACACCCCCAGCCAGCACCGTAGGCCACAGTCCGCCAACCCTGAAATATAAGAAACCTTAGATTTCCTCACAAGGGAATGAAATTCCTCTGATTTACACAACATTCATAAGCATTTTGTCATTTGAAAATGGATGGAAAAGTGGAGGATTTGGTGTCTTATTAGAGGAAGGAGGACCCAAAAAGAGGTAGAATTATAAACAGATTGCGATCCTGAAATTCATATTCTTTTAACTAAAACTGATTCTTAAGTTTTCTTTCTGTGTTCAGTGCTGTCAAGAATTCAGACTGAACCTTCCTCTCACCCATTCTTAGTACTGTGCTTGCATCTGCCGGCTCTTGCTTATGTGAAATCTGACATCACACACAGCCTTGCCCAAAGACATGGGTAGACAATGAGAGACTCATCTCCTCTTAGGGCAGAGTGACCTTTTCTTTTGAGTGCCTGTTTTCAGAAAAAAAAAATCTTTCCAGGAAGTTCCTGAACAGACTCCTAACATTTTAGTGGACAGAATTAGGTGTCTTATAGTCAGCTAGCTGTGCTATCAAAAATTCTCTCTCTTATAGCAGTCTGCTATTAGCTCCCCAACAGCTCTTCCTTTCACAGGCTCTAATACACTTCAGTCTGTCCACTGTCGCCAAATTTTTCTCCCTAAAGCACCAGTGCAATCAGGTCATTACAGATTCTCTACAAGTTCCCTGAAAATAGTAAGTGAATCCTGTACCCTGTGCTCCTTTCCCTTCTTAGATTGCTCCACACAGTGCATGCATGTCAGTCTGTGATGAAGGTGGGCTGGATTTGAATTCTTTTCTGGAATATTTATAAATACAGTTGAGACTATATATGAGGAGGGTTTAGGCTTAAAAAAGCAGTGACTTTCAAATGACAGCTGATACGTAGTATATGGGCTAGACTCTATAATTGGAATAGAGCATTAAAAAAGATGTAGTGTTATCTGCATAGAGCCTACCATCCAGTAAAAGTGACTTGAATAGGTAATTGTGATATATTGTTAAAAGTAGAGGATGATGAAAGAATTAACAGTACCAACCTACTCTGAAGGTGAGCTACACCAAAGTAGTGAGAACTAAGTAAGTCTGAGCCAGGTTCAGGAGCCAGGTACAGGGAGAATGGATAGGGAACAACTGTTATGGTTGATACACTGTATCAACTTGAGAAGTCTAAAAGTTTAACTAAGTAACTTGGCAGTTCTATATCCTGGGGTGTGGAGGCCATATCCTTACTACTCTAGGATGTTGTTCATTGTGTCAACTTGAGAAATTTAGAAGTTTAACTAAGTGACTCAGCAGGGGACCAGGGAACTCACTTTGTAAATATCCTGAGCCTGTACCAGAGGAGGGCAGAGAGATGGTGTGAGTGCTACACCCCTGGTAGTGGAGTAGCAGGGTGGGGTGTTCTTACAATAGAAGGGAGGAAAAGAAGCTTGCTCCTTCCCCTTTTGCTCTTATTGCTTTTGCTGTTTTCGGCTGCCTTGAACTGTTGCCTGTGTCATGCAGCCCTACCTTGGAGCCAGCTGATTATGGACTGAAACCTCCACAAACTGTGAGCTAAATAAACTTTTCCTTCCTTAATTTTGGGTGTCGGGTATTTTGTCCCAGCAACAAGAGAAAAGTAACTGAGACAACAACAGTGGGGATTAGCTGGAGACCAGGTTAGAAGAAGTTGCAACAATGCAGACAGGAAGATAGTGGTGGCTGGGGCAGTAGTTGAAACAGTGAGAGTTGAGAGAAAATGCAGAATAAGGTAACTGATTGTATGTGGAGAGTGAAAAACATGACCCTCAAGTTATTGACTGGAGCAGATGGATGAGACATTTGTTTTCTTAAAAGAATTTCTCCTTGGTTAATGAAAGGAAACTTAAAGTTTAAAAGACCATGCTAGCAGCTACCTAGTCAACCTCTAGGGAACCTGAGAGCTATTCAGGGTATTTGCCTCAAGAGTGCAGGACCACCCTGATTATGTGTCTTCTCTCTGACAAGCCTCTGCCCCTGCTGTCATTACCAGCTAATATAGTGCTGCTACCTACTTCACATGGTGAGGCAGGCTAGAAGAAAGAAAGACAAATAGGAAAGAGACAGCAAAAATGGTAATATTAGAATTGTACTTTTTAACAAAAACTGTAGCATCAAAACACAAGAGCTGGGGCTGTGGATATAATTCATTGGCACAGAACCTGCCTGGCAAGCACGAGGTTGTGAGTTCAATCACTAGTACCAAAAAAAAAAAAAAAAAAAAAGGCCCTGAAGACAATAAACCTATAAACTGGACTGTGAACCTGTGCCTTTCTCCTGTAAATTGAGCTTCCTCCTACCAATTTCCTCAAGAAGTGCGCTGTTAACAAACAGCATAGCTCAGCTTTCAACACATGGAATGGTTTGCATTTCAGTAAAGCCCACCAAATGGCCAAGTGGGCAAACCCAGACACTAGAATGGTAGATTGTATGTCTGAGATAACTCATCTAATGAGCATCCCCAAATTCCTGGGCGTTCTTCCAACCTGATTGCCTAACACTCATAAAATGGACCATCACTCTTGCCCTAGGAAGAGCCATCATTTTCATCTGTGAAATAAATCCTTTCTTTTCAGAAATTCGTAAGTTTCACAGATTTCTACCTCAGATCCCTACACGTAGTACCCAATTTGAGATCACAATGTGCACCTACCCCCATTCTATGTATTTCTTTACATGTGTGCATTTAAAATTCTGCTAATCCCTTTATGTGTCTTATTATTGGGTTTTGAAAATTCTTTTTCTGTAAAGGAAGTCAGTGAACGTGCAACTTGACCTGTGAATGGAATTCATCAGGGTTCCCCATCTGTGCTTTGGGGACCTCCTCAGACCCTGTCCAGTGACAATGGCTTCTTTGACTTTATGACTCTGACCTACTGCCTTTTCTCTGGTCCTTAGTTTCCATGTGTCTGTATTATTTGTCCCCTTCTCCATGTATTTTATTGTCCTAAGAGAGGAACTTACAGGGTGCCTTGGTTGGTACCTAGTATAGCCTGTCCTGCAGGGCAGTCTCCTGCAGCTCCCTTCATGCCTTATCCACACTGCCTGTGGTGCAGAGCTATTCCCTTGGCAAATGACTGTGCGACCCTAAAGCATGACTGCTTTTATTTATCCATTCATGCAACAATCTTTTTTGTTTTTTGCCTCTTAGCATTAACTCTGTGCTGAACCATATGCTAGGCTATGGGAAGAACACATGCCTTGGAGTTATTAAAACTTTAATCTAAATTCTGTCTCTCCCATTCAATAAATCTAGGAACATAGGCTAAAATTGCCTTTAAATTCTTTGTGCCTTGATTTCCTTATCTGTAAAACAGAACACATTTCAAGTCGTTCTGAGGCTTAAATGAAGTAATACAAGCAAGAGTCTTAGCATACCTATAACTATCATTAAAGGTAACATGAGTGCCAGTAACAGTGGTAGCGGTAAGAGAGATGGAAATGGTAGTGGCAACAGCAGTAGAGAAAGTCACAGAGGCAGTGGAGTTGGTGTGGCAGTAATGGGAGTAGGTAGAGTAGTACGTTTTGACCACGTCCATTGTGAGGGTGGAAATAGTAGATTATAGGATCAAAAAACTGCCTTGGCTGCTTTGCTGAGAAGGGTTGTGGATAAGAAATGCGCTCAACCCTTAAGGACTGTCCAGTACAAAGGAGTTTTTAAATTTAGTTGGGCTCTATTGTTAGGAAACAAATCACTATGCTCACTTAAACTTGGAGCTCAAAGAGTATATTTCACAAGTTCAACACTGAATTACTTTCACAGTTCAAGCTGACAAAGTGACTTAAAAGTATAAAACAATTATCTAACTATTTCAGAAAGTCAATTTAGGAGTGGAAAATCTGTATTAAAATGACAAGAACAATGTTCCCTTGCATGTACTTTAAACAGCAAGCTAAAGCCTGGCTTCTTGGCCGGGGAGCATTATAGTCATTCAATTACATCTGAGTGTTTTTGTCTTTTTGACAGAACAAACTGATTTCAAAGTATAGCTTTGTTCTTGGTAATGAATTGTCTTGTTTAAAAACTTCCAGGCAGAATTCAGAGCTCAGTGTGAATTTTTTCTTTGTTTTAACTTTTTTTTTGCTCGTTTGTTTAAATAGCTTTTGTAGAAAATTTTCTAAGAAAAAAGCAAAATGTAGTAAACAAGCTTAAGAAATTAATATAATAATATCAACAGCCAACATTTGTTAAGCCCCTACTTAATAAGTTAGGTACTATGCTCAGCTTTTCCATATATTTTATTGCTTAATAGTCATGATAATCAGGAGATAGGTAGCAGTATTATTTTCGTTTTACAGAGAAAGGAATTATGACTTAGGCTACATCATCTTACACAAATGGTAAACCAATCCGTTACCAGAGCTGTTTTTAACCACATTGTTAATTGAGCAAGTTCTTTTTCCTTGTATTAGCAATAGAATTTAATCATTATTTTTAATACATCCCTAATCTCTCAAATTTCAAATGACATTCCTTTTTTCAAATTGCAATTTTATTATAATTTGGATGCTTTTCTGACTAATATGAAATGCAGAGAATACATTTTAAATAGCAAAACAGGTCAAGAACCCTAATCCAAAAATCTGAAACCTTTGATGCTCCAAAATTCAAAGCTTTTTGAGTACTGGCAAGACATCACAAGTGGAAAATTACATGCCTGGCTTCATGTATTACAGGCCACAGTCAAAACACAGGCACACTACAAATACTGAATGAAATTACTTTCAGGCAATGTATATTAGGTATACCTGAAATATAAATGAATTTTGTTAGTTCCATGCCCAATAGAGCTCATTGTATACATGCAAATATACCAAAATTAAAAAAGAACAACAACAAAAAAAAACTAAAAATAAGCAAATCTGATCCCAAAAATTTTAGATAAGAGATAGTCAATCTGTAATGGAGGTAATGAAAATCTTTAAAATTGCTTTTGTTTTGCTTACAGTCAATAATAAAAACATGTTAGTAAATATACGATGTTTTTCCTATGGGATGATTTTTTTATCTTTTATTTTTATTAAAGTATTGCATTCAGATTCAAAAGTCAATATTCGATGGTTTGTCACCAAAAAAGAAAAATATTTTCTTGCTATACCCTTCCCACCTTTGAGTCCTACTTCCAAGAGACAGTCTTTCAATTAAACAGATTCTATTGGTAGTCTCACATTTAAAATAGTAATGTTTACTTTATAATTTCTTGAATTATCAGTTTTGAATCCTTCTAGAACTGGGATTAGGCCAATAAATGAGTTACTATCAAGTATATGAGGAACTGTGTTAGTAATCTAAATTAATATTTTTTCATTTCTTTAAGAGAAAAAATAATGATAGCAAATTTCATAGCAATAATAGGGAATTAACAATGGTTAATATATTACATATTGTTATCTTCAATTAGTTGCTCAGATTACAAGATACAGGCATGCAAAAATTGATCAAATATAAGCACAAACCATTCTCTTCAATGAACTAAAAGAAATTAGTGTAATTATCTATGTATATATATTTTAAATTTATTTCATTGGTACATTTTATCATTTTCATCATAGGAAGTTTATATTTGTACATAATATATCATGATTCTTCTTTTTCCAATCCCCTCCTCTCCTTTCAACCTCTCTTCTCCTATTTACAAAAGCTTTGTTTCCATTTTTAAGGCAGAGTAGTACTCCATTGTTACGGTTTGGTCACGAAAGTGGCGAAATCTAGCATTTGTAATTGACTCCTTGTGTAGCGCTGAGATTGGCGGTGTGAGCTCTGCACCCACCTAGGGGTGGAGCCGACATACAATGTAAGGTCTGAATGGGAGTGGGTTCTCCCTCTTTGGCGCGGTTTGCTCTTGCCGCTTGCAGCCGCCATGAACGGCAGCGTCTCAGCCACGCCACCCTGCCTTGGAGCCAGCTGATTATGGACTGAAATCCACAGAAACTGTAAGCTAAATAAACCTTTTCTTCCCTAATTCTGGGTGTCAGGTATTTGTCTCAACAAGAGAGAAAAGTAACTAATACAATTGTATAAAAAAAATCTTACCCATTGGTTGCTGGGTATTTGGACTGTTTCCAAACAAACTGTGCTGCTATAAACATGTGTGGGCATGTATTGCTGTGGTATTATGCTTTTAATTCTTTAGATACCAAGAAGAGAAATAACTGGGTCAAATGAAACCT
The DNA here is from genome assembly GCA_004365215.1 of Cuniculus paca. Lineage (NCBI taxonomy): Eukaryota > Metazoa > Chordata > Mammalia > Rodentia > Cuniculidae > Cuniculus > Cuniculus paca. The sequence continues at coordinate 27,592 of RJWT010001069.1, forward strand.
CTAGTTTTAAGTTTTCTGAGGAATCTCCACACTAGTTTATACAGTGGTCGCACCAGCCTATACTCCCAACAGTGGAGAAAAATTCCTTTAGTCTCACACCCCTGTCAGATTTGTTAGTGGTTGATTTCTTGATATAGCCATTCTTTCTGGAGTGAGATGGAATTTCAGTGTTACACTAATTTGCATCTCTTGAATAACCAATGATGTTGAACATTTTTTCATATATTTATTTGCCATTTGTACTTCTTCATCTAAGAAGTGTCTTCATTTCAGGTAGAACATAATTTTTCTACCTTAGCTGTTACTAATCTGTTATTTTCCCAGATCAATGTAATCAAAGTAAATCATGTTAGACTAATCTATGCAATTATTGATCAGAAAGAATATTTAAAAATAAATTTTTCATTAAGTCCAACTTTGTTTCAAATGTGCATAGATCTACATAGATGTGCATGTTAGGGAGCATGTGTGCTAAAGAGGATAACCCACCCAAGAGGGAGAAACTGATGATGAGAGAGGCACCAGTAGCTGGAGCTTTGTCCTGGAGAGGGAGGTGCTGAGGTTGGCTGGTGAGTGGACCATGGACAGCGCATCTGCAGAAGTTGGAGGGATAGTAGACTCTAAGGACAGCTGCTATGCAGGATGAGAGATGTCTGTGTGAAGGGACCACGTGGAGGTTTTTCTCTCATGGGTTTAGTAATTTTCATGTCTTACAGTTTATAAATTTAATATTTTTTTTAATTTTTACTTTTATTAGGACACGTTTGATACATAATGATTACATTCATGGTGGCGAGTTGGTATATATACATAACACATCTTAATTCTTTTCATATCTTAGTTACCCCTCCCTTGACTTGACTTGTAGTTCAAATTTTATTCACAGGAATATTAAAACTTTATGAAATGTACTATCAGCTCTTTTATAGGCTATCAGTTTGAGATTTTTAAACTTCCCAGAAATACCAGCTTTCTACTGCAGTCTCTTTGATTTTAATTGCCTTTAATATGTTCACTCAATTTTAACTTTCTAAAACCCTATTTTGCAGTTTTCTCCTGATAGTTTATAACTAAAAGAAGTCTATTACATTTCTGAGTTATCACATTTAACTTGAGAAAGCTCTGTTTTCCAGATATTTAGCCAGTTTCTAAATCACTTAACCAGGTGCTGGTGTACTACATTTAATGTACCAAGTAATGATTACTGATTGCTGGTCAATCCATATTCTAATTGCTTTTCCCTCAAGGTATTGTTCTCCTGGGGGAAATTGTCAGCTGTTCAATGTTTTGAGACCAGAAACATTTAAAAATGCATTAAAACTTAAAACTTGAATCTTGGTTTAAAACACATTTAGCTGCCTTTACTACTAAGTTCTAATCACTCCTAAGTAATGAATATGACATCATTTTGTGTTAAAATCTATTTTCCCAGACAGATGGATATGACCATTTTTTTGAAATTATTGCCCCAATAACTGGTTATAACATAATCATTACTTCCTTGCATTTATGCCCATGTGTCAATTCTAGCCAATCAAGATATTTTCATGGAAAATATTAATATAAATTACCACATAGTTGTGTTTATTATTTGCAGTTTAAACTTTCTTAAATGCTAAAGTACCTAATGTAAATTATTAATAGTAATCTGAGGATGACTGAGAGTGAAAAAAAGGAGACAGAAGAAAGCGGCCTCTCAAGGGTTTATTTTCTGGTATTAGTAACAGACTTCTCATAGTCAAAGCTTATTTTGTCCAAGAATCTAGCTAAAAGAAAATGTCTTCAGGTGGTGGCTTATGGGTATCTGATCACATGGAGTCCTGTAATAACTTGTAAATATAAATGTTAGCATTTTTTAAAAGAAATTTTCCCAAGCAACTTGGTCATCATTATAAGCAGCCATCTTTGTATTATAGCTTATTTTACTCAGGTTCTTAATATTCGTTTTGTTTTTCTCCATCCCTCTTTGATGTAGTAGTTACTCCTCAGCAGAAAAAATGGGAAAATAGTGACTTTTCTTTCACAGTTGTTTCTTCTATATATTCTCAAGTTCACATTTGAAATATAATATATACAAAATGCATATTTCTTAGTGAATAACAGCAGAATTTAAGGAAAAATGTAGTATTTTGGGCATAATTAACTATGCAATTTAAAATAAGATTGTGTCAGTAAAGAACTGCCTAGTAATGTTAGCAAGGAAAGTATTATATTTTAAAATATGAAATGTAGGATTTGAGAAATTAAATATCACTTATCATAATAATTAGTAATATATTTCCCTCTATTCTTAATGTACTCATGGTTCTCCCCTTTATTCATGAGTTCTTACCTTCCAGTGAGCCCCATATACTTTGAAAGTTGTGCATCCTACCATAGGTCTAAAATAATTAGAAAATACTAAAATATTTATTTCAACAGTATTTTTGTGCTTAGGAAATTTAAAGTTTCTTGGAGCTGCCTTTAGAACCAGTTTACAAAACATACAAGAAGTCCCATTTACTTAATTGTTTTTCCTCATTGATTTGAAATGATTTGTGAAGTTCCTTTTTTTCAAACCTTACTCCAAAGACCTTGTGACTGTTTCTGAAGGCAAATCTGCTTTTAAAGGGAAATTTTTTTTCCATCACTGAAAACAAAGATGCTGTAGATCCTAAAGGCTATTATAGCAAAACTGGCAAATTTCTAGGGGCTATGCCTTATGAAAGGGGGCAAATCAAAAAACACTGCATCTTATTTAAAATGTAGTTCAACCTAGAATAAGCTCATTCTCTAATTGATTACAGTCATTCACTTTTTCTTTGTAGGAGAAAAAAATGAATCTTCTGGTGTAGGACATCATCAGCTTGGGCTTCCTAAGATTTTGTCTTTTTTTTTTAATATATGTAAATGTTCATATTTCAACTAAAAATTGCTAGGAATGCCAAGAGATAGGACATAGGAACACACACACATAGAGAAAATAGTTTGTGAATGGGTAGATAGTGGAGTTACTAGACAAAGACTGTGAGATGAATACATTGTTTGTTTGTTTGTGACAGTCTTGCTATATAGGTCAGGCAAGCCTTGAACTCACTGTGTAGCCCAAGCTGCCTCAAACTCACAGCAACTTCCCTGCTTCAGTTTCCCTAGTGCTAGGGATTACAGGTGTATGCTACCACGCCCAGAAAGATGAATATATTCTAAATGAAAATGAAATGAAAACTAAAGATGTAGAAAGGAGGGCTTAATCACAGAATTAGAATATATTGAAAGAACCTATAGGAATTCTGAAGCTTTTTTATTTTTAAGAAAGAATATGAAATTGAAAATTTTGGCAGTTTAGACAAGCAAAAAATCCAGGATTAGTAAATTGGAAGACCATTAGATACTATTCAGTCAGAACCACCAAGAAAGTAAAGGACATGTAGAGAAAAGTATGATAGATGTAAGAGACAACAAAGAAGTTCAACACAGCATTATCCATTAGATTTATGATGTGAAACACATACAAAGTTTAAATAAATGTAGCTAATTTTAACACTTTTATGAAACCCAGTAAATTCAAAGTATTCTTTCAACATGTAATCAGAATGAAAAACATTAATCAGATGTTTTGCTTTGCTTTAGTCATGTGAAATCCTCAAAATCAATGTGTATTTTTCTCTTGATCACTTTTCAGTTTGAACTAGCCATTTTGAGGGCTCCATATCCCATGCAGCTCCAGGCACCATATTGGACAGCTCAGATTTACACTGATATAAAGAGAATCTTAGGAGGAAAATGAGAGTGTGCCAAATGTTGGTAGCCGGGGAAATTAAGGAGTCATACGGTTGTCAATAATGAGGGAAGACCTCACCACAGAGAAAATGGAAGCTAGACCTAAGGAAGTTGGTGGAATCAGTGAATCTTGCAGGTAAATGAGGGAAGAGTTGGAAAACCAGGACCTGAAGCAGGAAAATGCTGGTTCATGGTGGAGAGATTAATGAAGGAATTAGGTCAGAGGAGCAAAGGGAGACCAGATGGAGGAAAGCTTTGATAGACTTCTTGAAGTTTGTGTAAAGTGTATTGCTCATTTTCACGTTTGGCTTACTAATTTCACCTTAAGGGAGTAAGAAAACTCAGCTTTGGTTTCTCTGCTTTCATTAATTTAAGAAAAAAAAATCTTAAGAGGACTGATAAAGTGATACAGTTTTAAAGTTTTAAAATGTATCACTAAATATATAGTGAAAAGGTCACAGAAGGCGTGTTTGTTTTGACATGGTTTTTCAGTAGTACTTTTTACCTAGTCTCTAGCAAAGCTCCATTAGCCCAAAATATTTTGAATAACAGATTTTCCACATATTGAATGTCCAACAGGAAGATAAATACAGTTATTCATTTATAAATTTCTTGCATTTTACTTTTTAAAAATAAGCATGAATTTTTTTGCTTAATGACAAGTACCTCAGTCTTCTTATATTCTGTATAGGGCAATAGGAAGATAGCATTTTATCAATAGGCAAATGAAGATTTTAACAGTGAGGATGCATGGGTGTTACATATTGTCTTCCTACTCTAAAGGTATGAAAAATGCAGTTTCTATAGCCAAGATTGGAAAGTAAATAATGAAAACCTCATTCTTTGAAGTCAGATGAAAGGTTTAATCATGGTAAAAGAACTATCTTAGAAAAGGAAAACAAACCATAAGAAGAAAAGGTTGAAAAGTTTAAGGAATGGGTTTCTTCAGGGATTGACATTAGCTCTAGGCTTACTTAACACTTTTACAAATAATCTAGAGAAAGGCAGTACTCAGTCAAATATCAGAGGTCTTAGAGAACGCTAAACTTTCTAGTAGGAAAGAATCAATAAATTGGTGAGCATCTGCTGGGAAGACCTTGCAGAGCTGTGAGGTGAACAGGCAAATGTTGAAGGGGACAAAAATACAGGAATATAGTGAATGCTGGGCATGGAAAGGCGTGTGTGTATGTGTGTGTGTGTGTGTGTGTGTGTGTGTGTGTGTGTGAGAGAGAGAGAGAGAGAGAGAGAGATTGTAAAGCAATGGCTTTTAAATTTGCTAACGAGTATCCAGATTCCTTTGAGAATCTAATTAACATTATGTGCCTTTTCCCTAAGAAAAAAGCTCAACAGGGAGCCAAGGTGGGCTTTCAAAATATAAAACTTTCAGAAATAATTTTTCTTGGTTCATCTATTCATTGAGTTAACACATTATATTAAGTACATGTAAAATACAGAGAGACAAACACCAATTGTGGCCTTTGAATTTAAATTGTCCTAAGTTACAATTTGTGGAAGGAGATGAATATTCAAGCAAATACACACTATAGGAGGGAAATGGGTCTCAGTGATGGGAGAGAGCATCTAATTGACATGCAGCAATTCCCTAGTTAAAAAAATAAGCAAAGTTGCAGGACTGTATTATATCTACATTGAAAATATACCTCAAACTAGGTACAGTGGGGGAGGGGGGACAACTAAAATAAATAGATAAGAAAAATTTCTAAATGTATCATATTTTGAATTTGAACACTGAGACTGAAAGCACACTTTATAAAATATATGTATGTACTAGGCCTATATATATATAAAAAGAGAGACATTATGTTTGTAAAGACTTACCAAATTTCCAAATATTGAAAGAGAAATACCCTTGCAACTTGATGTAGATAAATTCCCTAGACAAATTTCTGAACTCATTATCTTACAGATAGTACTAAAAGTAAATATCAATGGAAAGGGGAATTTTTGATACATTTCACAATTGCAGGTATAAAACAATAATTGTTTTAATATTTACAGTTGTTTTAACAAGGATAATCGGGCAATCATTAGTTAGAGTAATTAAAACTTACTCTCATAGCTGGCAAATCTTGGAATCAGAATGACTCCACACAAGAGTGATTTTTTTCTCTTTCATGCAAAATCCAGTGCGGTTTAGGCAGCCTCCTTTCATCATACAGCCCTATAACCTGGGGCACGATGGCAGCAGGGGTGGAGGGATGGAGGTGAGTGACACTGACTCTTCTTGACACTAAGTGTAACCCAGATTATTATGTACCCAGAGCTAGTCACATGGCCCCAACTGAGAAATATTTTATTTGAGAAATAAAATATTGGTAGAGCTGTGTCTGCATTTCCTCCAGCATTACATTCTTTGGGGATATTTTCCACCAAAAATATTATGGCCCAATAAACAAAATTATGCCTGTGCTTCCCTCTGTCACTGGGCTTTCCAAAACTGAAAGTCCCCATCAAAGGAGTATTTGGCTACTTTTTACCAAGGTTTCTGGTTAATTGCTGGATAAAAGGGAAGGAGGTTAATAAGCTGCTATTAGAATTACTATTTCTTCCCCTTTTTCTTCCCTGTGATAGAAATAATGGGGTGTACCAGTGATACCACTAATCAAGAGGGAAATGTGAAAAAGAGAAGCAGGTTTTTACTACTGAGAGAAAAAACATACACTCAAAAAAGAGGAATTTAAAGAAAACAACATATTATAGACAGACACTGGAATGTGCAATTCAGGAAAATGTTTAGCAAAGAGGTATAAAGTTCACAGTCAAAAGCCTGAGACTGAAGCCAGGGAGAGAGATGTGCTATCTCTCTCTCTCTCAGGGAAAGCAATCCCATTTTAGGGTGAACTGAGAATATATGGTTGGTATATGAGGAGTATAATAGGAATAGAATTGAATGAGCAGTGTGATTTCAGGGGACAACAAGGACATACCCAAAAGCTTAGAAGGAAAAGAACAGCTCTTTCAACCCAATTTAAAGATGAGAAAATCTAAGTAAGGTCATCCATTATTCTAATTCATCTCCAGCAGCCCAGGTAAGGTCACCAACTGCCAGCCTTTCCCCAGTGGGCTCTGATTTCCAACTGTTCAGAATCCTAGAACTGAAAGGAAATCTGGAGAAAATGTAGCAGTGAAGTAAAATGGAATGAATTGCTGGAATTACTTCTTAATAAAAACCTGGGATTAAGACCAGTCTTTGCCTAAAAGTATTTTTAAAAAGAATATGATGTAGGGAAATAAATTGGGGAATCTGTTATTAAAATGATGGTTTTTGAGCCAGTGTCTCCCTTTTACTCTGGATCTCTTAAATAGAATGGTTGTAGGCACATCATTGCTTACCTGAATTACTGGAATTGTCTACCACCACGTTCCTGCTCTGTCCTCTTAAGCATAGCTGAGCACAACAGCCAAGGTTGGTTTGTTCAAATGTAGATGCAATTAGATAACTCAGCTCGAGACAATTCAGTGGAATAAGGGACCTACAAAGCCGAGGCATCTGTCCCTCTCATCTTGCTAACCTCATTTTAGCCCTTCTCACCTTGCCACCACATCTTCCGCTGCCCCAGCCATCTTGCTATTCCTAGAACATGTAAGTTTTTACTGGATGTTCATTCTGCCTGAAATGTTTCAACCCCAAAATATATGCACACTCATTCCATCTATTCCTGTGAATCCCTCCTTCACTGTCACTTTCCCGGAGTGATTTATTTGGGCCATTCTTTGTAAAATTGCCACACCAACCCTCAGCACTTTACCCTGCCTTACCAATACATTGGTCACACTCTGATGGATTATATTTTACAGCACTTGTTCGGCTCTTGTGAGCTGCCTGCTGCCGTACCCCCAGAATACGCGCCCCACAAGGGCAAGGACCTTTTCAGTTTTGTTGTCTCCTGCAACAGAGCTTAACTCATGAGAGGAGTTTAGTAACTAACTAATAAATGGGTATAAAAATGATGCTGTGGGCCACTAATACTTCATTTTTAGCAACAACAACAACAAAAAGCATCTGAATCCCAAGTTTGTAAAAATTTAACTTCAGAAATCAACATCTTTTCTCATTATGCCTCAGCAAACACTTGTGAGCAGTTACTGGGGACCATCCACCATGCCAACCTACTTCTTTTAGTTCTATTAATACTTCCAAATAGTGTTTGTGTTGTATGTAGAAAATAAATTACTTCACGCTGATTAAAGGAAATAAGAATATTGCTTACTATCATTTTTTTAAGAGCAGCAATGTGACTTTTTGTGCTATTCTTTTTGCCAGGACATACAATTATAATACTTCTTCATGCACTAATTTTGCCACTTTTTTTTTACATTTGCTCAGTTATATGTGTATAGTAACAATTTCAAAAACACAGATAAAAGGGATTTTTGCTCATACTTTATTATGAGTAGTATTGTTAAATGTGATTTTCATAGTCAAGTTGGTTTGGCAGCTGCTACGCTTGGTAGCAGCAATTTCCAAACGTAGGAGGTTGTCATGGAATGTTTGTTGTTACTTATTTTATTCATTGTTTTGAGGCAATAAGGTAGCCTTGTGTTCCTTCATTAGAAAGACAGTCTAAGTTATTGTAAGCCCTTGATAAGAACTGTTTACCACAGAGAATCAGCGTCTGCAGACAGGAAAAGACTTTAAACCCTCATATTAAGCTTAGAGTGAAATTGTAATCAGACAACCAATTATTTAATTTTCTTAATGATGTACTTTATAAATGTCAATGCAATAACATTACACCAAAAAAGTCATACAAGCATGAAATATATTGGTAAGTATAGGAAGGAAAAAGACAGGGCTTTGTAAAGGGTGCTGCCCCTATTTCAGTAGTCATAAAATATGCATTTTTGTTTATGCATATTAAGGCATATATTTTAATTGGACTTTCATATAACTTCTTTTGACTATTAGAACTTAAAGTAATCATGTTTTAAAAATCTAGCAGGGCTGAGAGTATAGCTCAGACCATTTGCCTGAGATGTGGGAGACACTGGGTTCAAACCTCAGCCAACACTCCCAGTCCAGGAACATCATTTACATTTTAGGGAAACGGGACCTTGCAGAGCTATTGTTTTCAAGCACAATTAACATCTTAAAATTAAACATAATGGTCTACTATTCCTAAGCCCTTTCTTAGAAATACAAAACCATACACACGATAAACAAGTTGCCAATAATTAGATGAGTGATTTAAAGTTATTTGTAACTCTTTCCCTTTTTCAGTGGTCTTTTTCATAGCCTGCATAGACAGGAGAGCTAGCCTACAGTCTTTACATTTCAAGTTGTTCAACAGTGAGCATCAAACAAGAGTCAGATTCACTGAAGAGAGGAATGATTCTTAGATCTGTCTCAACTTTATAATCACACACATCTGTCCAAGCCCAAGAGGCAAAGCAGTCTCCTGGTAGCTATGGTGACTAATGGCCATTCATAGTGCATCTTTTTGTAGTAATGTTTAAATAAACCACATGTAATGACTATATGTTGGTATATAAACCTCAGTCTTTTATTTTGCAAACCAATTTCGCCCTCTTACCTATTTCTTTTCAGAATATGTAGTAGTTTGAGAAGGTATATTTATTAATATTTCATACTGAAATACATTAAGTTTTACAACTATAATTAGGCTATATATCCCTCAATGTACCATGTGCTAAACGAGTTTCTAGTCAAGTTAAATGATCCAGAGGTTTGAAATGGGATACTCCAAATCTCTTGTGAATGATTCTTTAATTCATTTCAAATGCAATTAAAAGTTTATTTTATAAGTAATAGGATAAAATTACAAATTCACTTTGACTTACTTGCTGAAAGTCAAAGCAAATACATTTCAGTTAATAAAACAAAATGGTTTGAGTTTCTTTATTAATGATTTACATAAAATAGGGAGCCTACTTAATCACATACAAATAGGGAAAACAAAAAGCACTGTAGAAAATTCAATTTAGCATTATAGAGATTACTGCCACACAACTCTTTATCTGTACTGGTGTATAAAAACACTCCTAACAGTGCATCAATTTTCACAGCCATTTAGTAGATTAGAAAGCAATTGTAAATAGCGTAAAACCCACATTAACTCCTGTCAACATCCTGCCTTTTGCTCAGTTATGGATTTCTTTAAAATAACAGTGAGATCTAAAGTGATTGCATTGACATCACAGATTGTATTATAAATATGAATGAACCCTCTATAATGCGATGAATAGCATTATGTAGCAGACGTGTGTCGTCCCTGTCATGGTAACAGGTTTGTGACATAAGGGAACATGACATTGTCTCCAAGAGATAACTCCACATGTTCTCATATGGTAATCATAAAAACTGACAGGTTTTTAGACTGTCCTAAATTTTATATTTTAATATTATACCATTAATAACCATCTGTTGTTTAATTTTCAAAAAGCAATCCAAATATGAAATCCATAGAACTATTTTTAAAAAGTGATTATTAATTTTAATAACATGCCATTGTAATTTTTAGATTATCTTGATTGATCTCTGCTTAAAAGCACATCACCACAACTATTGCATCTGAGTAGAAACTAGTGGATGGGACTGAGTGCAGTTAAAGTGGAAATTCTTTTTAGTGAAAGACAAGAGCAGTCTCCTTACCTTTAGAATTTTTTTGGTTAAGATTTAATAAGCTGTTGTTTTCTTTCTTTGAAAGATGAGGGTGGATCCGTCTGATTTTGTCATTGTGTCATTTCTAAAGATAACCACACTGAGAAGTTTCGGTGGTAGAAGAAAGAATGTTTTGAAAAGATTCAATAGGTAGGTAGGTAGACAGATATAGAAGAAAAGGCACCAGTACACGTCTTTTTAATAGTTTGACTCAGCTTGTGTTGTCATTCTTTCTTAGATAAAGGTCATTTTATTCTTCTACTTAATATCCTTTTGTTAGAATACTCTTAGCCTGATAAAAACCCTGGTACTAATTTCCTGAATATATTTGATAGTCTTCAGAGAGTGATCTTTTTGTTACCAGATAGGGGCCCTCAAGGTCCCCAAAGCAAAGGTAGGGAACTAAGATTCAGCCTGTCACCAGACTGGCCTGATGAGGTCCCTAGAACTGAAATGAGGCAGCTAACCCACCCTTTTTGTAGAATAAATTTGCAGGTTTGTGGAATCCTGTCCCATAAAAAGAATTTTTTAGGACCCATCAGTGAGAGGCACAGGAAGAGTTATTGGGCAGAAATTGAAAGATGCACACTTAAGAAAATAGAGTGTGGGCCCTCAAAAGAGAGGGGTGCTTATTTTCTGGGACAAGGAACACTTATGCTTCTCTTGAGGGGGTGGAACCCCCCAGGGAAAGGTGGCTCACCCACAGAAGGGGAGCAGCCCATTCTACAGGGATGGGTCCTGGGTTTTGTTGTGTTTTTGTTTTGGGATAGGTAATTTACACATATTTTGAGGTTCGGTCTACCTGCTCTTTTATTTTAGGATTAGGTTCTTGCTCTTTGTTTTTCAGTTAGGCCAATTTATGGACTTTTAGTATTCCCAAAAAGTTATGGATGTGATGAGTCTAAAAAAATAAAGGGACGTACCTTAACCCAGAAAAATGCTGATAATAGATTGCTGTAGGTAACTTTGGCTGGGTGCTAAAAGTCTTCTTAAAAGTACAATTTTTAGTTGTGATTTCTTTTCTCCTTTTTACCTTTCATTTCTTCTATCCTACCTCAAGCCCAACCACAAACAGAGCAGCTTGTAGGTTTCCTGACTTCCATCGCAGAAAAAGAAATTTTCAGGACACATCAGTAAGAGGCACAATGGAAGTTACTGGGCAGAATTTTAACAATATGCATTGAAAAAAATACTGTGGCACTTGAGAGGAAGACAGAGAGAGATGCCTTGTTGCCTCAAGCCCTGGGTATATTCATGGGTTATCCAAGATGGGATATCCAAGATGTCTATTCTAGCGTCTGTCTGGCTTTGCCCGTGTAGTGGGTTAAAATGCAAACCAGCTGTATGTTAACCATGACGGGGTTGGTAGGGCAGAGCCCAGTTTACAGGCGAAAGGTGCAGACAGGACCAGAGCCCAGTCATCCTCAAGGCCCTTAGGAATTTTTCCTATGAGAGAAAAAAGCTTGAATTTTAATATTACAGTTTTCCTTATCTCCTGTCTACCTCTCTCTATTTCTTCTATCCTACTTCAGTTTTAATAGTAAAACCAATATTAAGTCCAGTTTGGCTGTGCATTGACAGTTTACCTGTCAGAAGATTATCTACCTGACTGTAGTTCTCTCTCTTTAGGAACTTTGCTAGTGAAATTTTTTGATACTTAGGAGAAGGAACAAGTTGTCACCTGATGGTATGTGGCTATTGACTTTAACATGTGAATCTCCGATTTGTACTTCACATATGTTGTATTCTCATATATACGTCCTCCTCTTAACTTGTAAACATCTGGAGGAATCATCTGGATGTATAACAGGGTTCTTTCCAAACATGTAAGTGGCAGGCTGGGAATATAACTCAGTGGCACAGTGCCTGCCTGACAGACACAAGGTCCTGAGTTCAATTCCTGGCACCAAAACAAAAAAACAAGCATGTAAGTGACAAGAGAGAGAATACAAGTTCAACATTATTTCCCTGGCCTCATCCTAACACAAGCCGTTGTCTGAAATCCAGTGCTGGGAAAATCAGAAGAGCACTGTCGTACATAGCTCTAGAGAAATGACCTTTGTGCTCACCTTCAAGTAAATATTAGCTACACCTAGGAATATTTTATCTCACTGCTTTTTCCCTGTGAAGTGAGTAAGTGGAACTTGCTACATTGTATCTAGAAAAATTTTGTTTTTTAAGTGGGGACCAGAGATACAATAAAGCACAACCAGTAATCTATAAAATGTATTCACTAGAAGCTGTGGCAGTGGTTCAAAGTTAGAAAAATAATTAGTGTATTCATTTTTATCGACTATAGCACTTTATGGTGCTTATAGAAATATTCTTAGTAAATTATTCAATCAAATAAATTTTGCATGAGGGTTTTACTAACAAGTCTAAAAAATTATTTTCTACTAAATTCAGTCAGACAGATGGATTTGTTCTCCAGGTGGTTGCGTATTTTTTGATAACCTGTTTGGCAGCACTCTTTTGAACCTGTGAATATGTATATTTCAGGTCCTCTCAAAAATTAAGAAATCCTCATTCAGTACCAGGTGTTTCTGATGACTAAACAACTTTTTGTTTCATTCTAGAACTATAACCTTTTTTTTTAATCTTTCCTTTTAAGATTTTCCCAAGAACAAGAAACAAAGCAAGCATTTACTAAAATCCTGTATTAACTAAGAACCTATGTTAAGGGTTATTTTCTTTATTAAGCAGAAATGTAGGCCTCCCAAGAGCATTATTTATTTTTAAGATCGAGTATCTTAGAAGCTATAAAAATTAGCTTGTTTATAATGTTTTCAGTTATTTTTCTTCTTAGGTTAAAGTATCCAACAAAGAAACAAGTTTGACTTCAGAAACAATGAGATTATGCTTTCCTGTAGTGTATTAATCTAACTTTTAGTCATGAAGTTTAAGATGTTTTCTACAAAGAAATGTGCTACTGTAATAGTTTAATTTAGTTTTTATGAGTAGGCAGTCAGAGCAGACTAATGATGGAGTCAGATAGCCCAGCCAGGTTAAGAGCTAATTCAAGCAATGAAGCCAAGCCTAGAGATATAAAAGACACAAGAACAAAAATTAAAATGTAAGGATGAGAATAGAGAGGTAAGGACCTTTCCTCCCAGGAAAGAGGCTCCTCTCTATCTCCAGATGACTTGGAAAAATTTAGAAATGCAAAGTAACCAGTTTCCATTGAGCTCAGTCTCTAGAAACCAGCTAAAATACTACTTTACTTTAAAACCCTAAACCCACAAAGCCACCTTTTTAAAATGAGTCCCCACACTGTGTTTAACTATAAAAGGCCAAAACAAAGTACAATTGAATTTCTGTCTCCTTTTGGTATATTCATCAAGAGTTATTATTATTTCTACTAAAGATTTCTAAGTTCCTTTTGTCCATAATTTTATTCAACTTCATGAGACAAAGAAATAGGATTTATATAAAACTGTGTAACTACAAATTAAGAATACATGATTTCTGTATAGCAAACTATACCAAATCATTAAGTGTGTCAACTTCATACACTTTTTAGAATAAACCTTGACCTGAGAAGAGATTTTCAATTCCTACAGCCAAACCATCAGTATCTAGTGGAGTTGAGGAGAGTCATACACAATAGTCTTAAATTTTGGGTAGCCTTCTATTTCATTTTATAGTAAATTACAGATAGGAACAGACCTTGTGTTTTTTTTTTGTTGTTGTTTTGTTTTATGTTTTACATTGTATGTTTGTGTCAATGGTGTGTAAAACTCACTTTGTCAGACTAACCAGTGAATCTGACTTATGAACGTTCTCCCAGAACTGAACTCATTCATAAGTTGGTGACCTACTATATCTTAATTAGATCCACTCAAATGATTATTTTTTTAAATACTATGGAGTTTGATTATTGGTGTTAATTTCAAAACCTATAATATGTAATTGTCTCACATCTGTTGTTTTTTTATAGTGGTAAACAAACGCATATTGGAATATTTGGTGGCCTTGTGTTACATACAGCACTGTAAGAATAATTTACCATTATAAAAATAAAACCACTTATTTGAGAAATCACATTTCAGGGTATTGCTAAGGATTTTTTTTTCTTTATGATGAATTTAGAGTATGACATACTAAATAGGTTGTTGTTTCATGATCTATTTCAGAAACTACTTCCTTAAATTTACTTTTGGCCTTACTCTCTGAATGGGAATTGTAAAGATCATTTAGCATCAAAGTAAAATAAACTAATGATATAAATTAAGGTTGAGTTTGTCCTGCAAGAAATTCAAATTTGTCATATTTTGTGATAATTCCTTTTGTCTGTTTTAAAAATATGGTATGTAATTTTTACTGTTTTCAAGATATACTGTCACATGTTTTGTGAATTTTGCACAAACTTATTTTTTTTAAGATTAAGAAATACATCGTTTGGTTATGCAGTTAGTTTTTATATTAGAATGCAAGTAATTCTAAGGATGTTATATAAAGACCAAAGGACATTTGTTTTGATTGTCTTTATGCATAGGAGACAAAGATTTGCGCTGGCTTGCTTCCTTAGAATAGACACATACAACTGTACCACTGAGTTTTCCTATAAACATAGTCAAGAGATCTTAGAAGGGCACATCGGTCCAGACCCTGTTCCTTCTTAGTGTCTCCTAATGACTCCAGTAGCTGTGTGAATAAAATCTCAGTTCTTGCCAAGTCTTAGACCATCCTCACTCCTGGGACCCAGGCCACCTCCTCTGCCTTGGCCCAATTCCTCTCACCTTCCGCCACTACTTCGCAGTCACCCAGGGCCTGCCGAGATCTTCCTCAGGTTCCTTCTGGTTGGAATGCTGTTCTGACTAAGCCTGTCTTGCTAACACTCTTTATAATTCTGGTCTCAAATATAATTTTCTCATAGACGCTTTTCTATAACTACTTTTCCTCTGAAACAAATCGGTTTACCCGTTATGCTTTGTAATCACATCCTTGGAGCGCCAGTGGCGCAATGGGTTTGCGCGCGGTGCTTACATAATCTAATCGCATCCTTTACTTTTCCTTCATTGCACGTGCAAGTTATAATTACGTATTTGTTTGATTGTTTAATGCTTGCGTCTTCCAATAGAATGTAAGCTTGATGATTAAAAAGTGTTGGAATCCAAGAAAAGACTTTATTATAATGAGTATTTTATACTTTTGACAGGTAAATTAGACCCTAATTAACTCCCAGGGAGCAATACCCAATCTCAAAAGACATGAAATCAAGGAGAGTCCATGTGGTGTAAAACAGAAAGTTTACTAGGCTGACTGTGGGTGTGTTGGTTTTTACACAGGAAGAGCCACACCCTGTTCCACTATGTCATGCTGCCACCTCTTGCTGCCATCTTTGAACCTGAAATTCCTTGTTAGTAAAGGCAACTAAAGCACTATGATCAGACTATTACCAAGCTGTGTGATATCTACAAAAGAGTCTAATGAAGCATGAGCTCTCCTAGTCTCTGTGCCTCAGAAGAGGGATTTGAGTTGCAAACCTTGCCAAGAATTTCAGGCACAGGCAAGAATATAGAACTTTGGGAAAGGGAAGTGAGTGACTGGTGGGGAGTGGCTAAAGAAAAAAGTACAAATAATCCTAGACCTTTCAGTTATTTAGAAGACTAAGATTTCCGATGTGAAAGCTCTTGATCTTTTTTAAAAATCAATTTCTCAATGTTATAAGAATTTTTGTTTTTTGAGACAGGGTCTTACTATGTAGTTCAGGCTGCCTTGAACTCACAGTGATCCTCCTTGTCTCAGCCTCCTCTGTGCTAGGATTACAAGCACGTGCTACCATGGCCCACATGAAAAAAAAATGTTTCATTCTACTTTTGGTAATCAAACTTACAGAACAGAGTAGTATCAACTACAGAGGATATTCTACATTCTAAATTTTATATGTGGCTTTTCAAAATATTTTTTGACTTAG
>RJWT010001070.1:0-36579 GCA_004365215.1 Cuniculus paca
CTCTCCCTCTCCCTCTCCCTCTCCCTCTCCCTCCCTCCCTCCCTCCCTCCCTCCCTCCCTCTCTGTCTCTCTTTCTTTCTTTCATGGGTTTTTGTTGGTATTGGTATTGTTTTGTCTTTTTTGTTTTTTGAGACAGGATCTCGCTATATAGTTCAGGTTGGTCTTGAACTCCTCCAGCCTCAGCCTCCCATGTACCAAGATTAAAGGCATGTACCACTATGCCCTATTAACCAGGATTCTGTGTAGGTACAAAGAAGCTCTTTGTATGGCATGTTAAGATTACATATTGCTCCACATATCATCGCCTGCAGTTAAGAGTTTTTTTTTTTTGTTTTTTTTTTGCGGCACCGAGGATTGAACTCACGACCTTGTGCTTGCCAGGCAGGCGCTTAGGCCGCTGAGCTAGATCCCCAGCCCTGTTGTTTTTGAGACAGGGTCTCACTATGCCATTCAGGCTGGCCTTGAGCTCACTTTGTAGCTTAGGCTGGTCTCGAACTCACAACAATCCTCCTGTCTCAGCCTCCCAAGTGCTGGGATTACAGGCGTGAGCCACCACGCCCAGCAAGAGTTTTTGTTTTAAATAGAGAATATTGTCAGATGTTGTGATGATAATGATTTTTTTCCAATGTTCACAAAACCAACATTGTAAACCTGGGATAAATCTCCCTTGGTCATAGTATAATTTTTATATCCATTTGGGATCAATTTGCATGCATTTTGTCACAAATTATGAATTTGTTTGCATCAAGGATATTCGTCTGTAGTTTTCTGGTATCTTTGCCTCCTATATAAGAGTTAATGGTGACATCATAATTGAATTGGAAAACATTTCCTGTGTTGCTATTTGCTGAGCAGTATTATCTCAAATTGGAGCCATTTCTCCTTAATGATTGGTAGCTGGTAGAACTATGTGAGTCTGGAGTTTTCTTAAGAATTTCAAAATACAGTGCATAGAAGCACTATTTAGGACATCATTCAACTTATATCCTTTGAGTTGACTTTTAGTAATTTGTGTTTCTAGGGAAAAGCAAAGCTCAGGCTTTCTACCCCGTAGTTCAGGCTATGTGTTGAGGGTTGGTTTCCAGGGAACACAAGTCCTGAGTTAGCAAGACCCCAAGGGAGGTGCGCCTCATGGTCTCGGTACACAACTTATATGCCTGAGGTTGATGTTGGCACATAACCACTCTTGTGTTTTTTACTACCGTGTAAATCCAGACTGCCATGAGAGTGGGGCTGGCTAGGGGCTGTGGACTGCCATGAGCGTGTGCAGCTAAATGGAGAGATGGATGCAGCTGGGCACCTGGGCAGCTGTGCAGACCTGCTGAGCTGAGCAGCTGAGAGTAAGGCATGGTCTGCGATCCTCATGGCTCTCTGTCTCTTCTGGCTTCCTGTAACTCAGATGAACCAGTTCATTGTTCATCCTCCTTTTAGGGTCTCATGACTGCCTTATTATGGTTGCCCTGTACCAGTGATTATGAGCCCTTTAGAGATGAGCGCCCAAGCTGCAACCCAAAACCCACTTATTTATTGAAAAGTGCCAACACCCTAATTAAACCTGAATACTGAGGTTTTAGTGTAGAAAAAACAATTCATACATTAACAACTTTTGTTTTAAAAGAACAACACATGTGCCATAGGTTTGCCTCCACTGCCCTGTATGTTTCAGTCCAGGCATGATAGACTGAGGAATGACAGAGTGAAATATATATTTGTCATCTGAAAGTCCACACTTTTCAGAAAAAAGTCTTCTGAAGTAGGTTATGTCCTCCTCTTTATCAGTCAGTACTTCACAGTGTAGTATCTCGTCACTTCTTTGTAGAAGTCCCAGAGGGAGGACGTAATCAGTTCAGCTGATGCTGTATGTTCAGCTGTAACCACCCTGACTGCACTAGATCCTGTCACCAAAGCCACCACGTCATTACCTATTTCCTCTGGAACTGCGGACAAGCCTATAGATTTGTCTTCTAGAACAGAAACAGACACAGAATCTGCAAGCCAAGGTAAAAGTTGCTCTTTGTATTTTATCATTCATTATGTCAGGCACAGCTGTAAGTTTGAGAAGATGGACCTGAAGATAAACTTTTAAAGGTACCTCCTAAAAATTCACTTGAAAACAAGATGATGATGATGGCTTTTGTGGCACTGGGGATTGAATCCAGGGTCTTATACATGCTAGGCAGGCCCTCTACCATTGAATGTCATTTCTAGCTGCCTTTTTGTTTTGTTTTTTGAGGTAAGAAAGATCAGGCTATGTAGTTCAGACCAGCCTTGAACTCACTGTGGCTGACCTTAAACTCGTGGTGATCCTCTTGCCTCAGGTTCCTGAGTGCTGCTGGGATTACAGGTGTGTGCCATCATGCCCAGCCACGCCCTTCTTATTTTTTGAGACAAGGTCTCACTAAGTTGCCCAGGCTGGCCTCAGATTTGCTTTCTTCTTGCCTTAGCTTTGTGGGTGCTGGGATTACAGAGTACCCCACTGTGCTAGACTTGAAAACAACAGACCTAAGATACAAGTGATGGTCAGGAAAATCACACTGTCTGCCAGCAGACAGTGGCTGGGGATTCCACAACTGTGGTTATGGTTGTCAGGGAGTTGAAAGGAGTGTAACTCTGACCTATCTGGGCATAGAAGACTCCGATCTGCTTGCTCAGTAATTGTCTTTGTGACAGTGTTTTTATGAGAGTTCATCTTCTCTGTCTTTTGGCTAAGATCAAGTATAGAACCTTACTTGAATTAAATTAATTATGTTGCTACTCACACGTAAGAGTGTTCTAATTACATGGGAAGTAGAGATACTACAATAAGGGTTTAAATTCCTCACAGGTTTAGGTTGCTAAACTATTTAGAGTAATATATTTAATACTGTTCTCTTCCTGATTTTCCATTTCCTTTTTTTTTATATATAGAGGGAGTATCTCTGTAAATTGTTTCACTTTATACATTGTATTGTGTCTACTTTACCTTTTTTTAGGTTCAAAATAAGTCACAAGTAGTACATTCATAGGTGATTTTGTTTTAATTTGCTAGAAGAGGCAGGTAACTTCACAGGTAAAACCTCTACATTTTCAGATGAATGAACTGAGGCAGTGATTTCAGAGATCATGGAGCTAATCTCGGTGAAATTCAGACAAACTCACAAATTTCTGATGACCAAGAAAAATCACACATTTTATTTTTATGTGTTTAGTTATAATATAGAACGTTGAATGTTTTTATATAGCTGTTTCATAAAATCCTGCTGTTGATTGCTAGTTTTAAGATGTAAAAGACAACACAGCAGAAGGTGTATAGTTTTATATCCAGTTTAGTATAGCTAACTTTACATCTCCCTAACTTCTGGCATGCATTTGGTATTATAGAATTCATGAGGAGGAGTAATTGTAGCATTAGTAGTAATTTACCAGAGTGTATACCCTAAACCCTCTCACCTAGTACTGTGTAGAAAGTCCACTATTTTTTCTGGGTCATGGGTAAAGCTTTGATGTTCAGTATATATTTTTTTAAATTTTATTTTAAAACAAAACAAAAAAACAATGATACAGAATTTCGAATCAACATAATAGGAGATTAACAATGGTTACTATATTGTGTATTGTTCAAACTAGTAAGTAGCTCAGATTACAAGATATAGACATGAAAAAATGATCAAACAATGAAAGCACAAACCATTCTTTCAATGAACAGATTAGTATGATTGTCTATCTTGTGTGTATGTATATTATCTTTACCTTTGTTTTCTCCTTTCCCCCATCCCAGTTGTTCTTTCCTTTTGAAGAGTTTCTTCCCCTTGATGTTCAGTATATGTTAAATGAAATAGTAAATTGTTCTTTTTCTTTTGCCAGTAGAAAGCAAAACAGTTTCCTTTGGATTTGGATGTAGTACAGGGTTGTCATTTGCAGACTTGGCTTCCAGTAATTCTGGGCATTTTGCTTTTGGCTCCAAAGGTAAGATCAAGAGGAGAGATTTTAATGATCATGTTACAGAATCATTCACAACAAAAGAACGAGTCTTTTATTTCAGTGTTGTAACTAAATACATCAGCCTTCCTTCCATTTGTTTAGTGTTTAAATAATGAAGGTCTTTTATTAATAATACAACAGTAAGAATTTTCTCTTAATTTAGTGTACTTAAGAGAAATGCAAAACTCAGTTTTGGAATATATCTAACTTTAGTAACATTATTCTTGTAACTGTACATTTAGATTTCTTTAAAAGATGATTTGGTTTTCAGTATTAAGAGTATAATACTATTAGTGCACTTTCTTATCTTACCATTGATGTTTCTGTTTTTAATCCCTTTTGGTCATATATGGGTAAAATTACCTGCAAAAAACACCAAATAAGAATTGCTGTACTGACTGCGCAGTCCTCAGTACCAGAAGGGAGCCTGGGCCCTGTATTCTCCTGCTTTGCACAAACACTTACCTTTTTCAGTTAGACTACTCACCCACCTCTTTTTTTATTGCTTTTTTTTTTAAACACTTTGCTCTTAAGGTTTAACAGAAATTTGTGTGCTTGGCATTTTTTTTTGTCTGTTCTTTGTATTTTTATTCAGCTTCAGAGCAACTCATTTTGTTTGTTATACATGGTTAGAAATAGTATTTGAAACTATAAATCTTCTATAGTTGGCTTTATTCCTATATATAGGAGTTAAAGTTGTCACAGTATTATTTTGAACATTTTTAATGTGTATTGTATCACATTGTTTAGATGCATTGATAAAAGCTGGATAAGCAATTAGTAAAAATAGATTCCACTGTTTAAATATCCTAATTATTTAACAGATAAGAATTTCCAGTGGGCGAATACTGGAGCAGCTGTGTTTGGAACACATTCAAGCCATAAAGTTGGTGAAGAGGAAGATGGTAGTGACGAAGAAGAAGTTCATAGTGAAGATATCCATTTCGAACCGATAGTGTCACTGCCAGAGGTAAATGTCAAGGGATGAAAGTTTTACTCAGAGCATATTTTTCCCTTGAAGTTTAAAGTTTAGCCTGGTTTGTTATGTAGAGGTATTGTTTCTTTCTGAATGTTTTTATTTATTTTTTTTTTGTCTTTTTTTTTTGAGACAGTGTCTCATTATGCAGTTTAGGCTGGCCTTGGGCTCACTTTGTAGCCCAGGCTGGTTTTGAACTTGCAATGATCCTCCTGCCTCAGACTCTCAAGTGCTGGGATTACTGGAGTGTGCCACCACGCCCGGCCTTTTTGAATTTTTTGTTAGAAGTCTAGCCTGTGTTTATGTTGCAGTGAAACCGAGGTCTGTATGCATGCAGGATAGGGGCTCTTCCACTGAATTACACCTCCAGCCTTGTTTTAAAAGTTTTGTACTTACCTATACAATTGGGAAGAAAAAAAAATAATTTTTCATATGTTAAAATATCATGTTTGTTTTCATAATTCTGAGGACCACAGTAAGTTTTCATACTTGGTAAAAGACTTCTGTCGTCGTCTTTTTTTTTTTTTTTTTTGGCAGCACCAGGGATAGAACTCACGTCCTCATGCTTGCCAGTGCAAAAGACTTGTCAGAAAGAACCTGTATTTTTTTTTTTTTAAATAAGAATGTTTTTTCACAAAAATTATTTTTTCATTGTCATTGTTTAATCTTTTCATAGACCAACACTTTTGAAACTTCTGACTTAGGAAGGTAGTTAATTTCTAAGAGGAGTGTAGATGCTACATAATAGCAAACTCTGTAGAGATAAATTAGGTCTTCTGGGCGTGGTGGCTCACACCTGTAATCCCAGCACTCAGGAGGCTGAGACAGGAGGATCGTTGCCAGTTCGAGACCATCTTGGGCTACAAAGAGAGCTCAAGGCCAGTCTGAACAGCATAGTGAGACCCTGTCTCAAAAAGACAAGGGCTGGGGATCTAGCTCAGTGGCCTAAGCGCCTGCCTGGCAAGCACGAGGTCATGAGTTCAACTCTCGGTGCTGCAAAAAAAAATAAAAATAAAAAAGATAAATTAGGTCTTCAACACTTCCACCAAATCAGGTGTGTTCCCAGTCTTAGGATCTTACCAGTTTTCATACAAAAAAATCTGAGGGGCTGAGGATATAGCTTAGGGGATAAATAAGCACCTGCCTGGCAAGCACAAGGTCCTGAGTTCAATTCCTGGTACCAAAAGAAAAAAAAAAGTAAAAAAATCTGTTAATGTCATTACAAAGAAAATATGTTAGAGAATTTAGATATGGGGCATGTGCTACAGTGTTTATTACAAGCATCAATTATGAATAATCATCTGTTCATAGGTAGAGGTAAAATCTGGAGAAGAAGATGAAGAAATTTTGTTTAAAGAGCGAGCCAAACTTTATCGATGGGATAGAGATACCAGTCAGTGGAAAGAGCGTGGTGTTGGAGATATTAAGATTCTCTGGCACACAATGAAGAACTATTACCGGATCCTGATGAGAAGAGACCAAGTCTTCAAAGTGTGTGCAAACCACGTTATTACTAAGACAATGGAGTTAAAACCGTTAAATGTTTCGAATAACGCTTTAGTTTGGACTGCCTCAGATTATGCAGGTGAGTTGCTACCTGTTCATGCTACTACTTTCCATTCATTTGACTTTTCTAAAACCTGTGACAAACGTAACATAATTTATCAGTTATTTTAATATTAAGGTCATTTTTTTCTTTCAATAGATGGTGAAGCAAAAGTAGAACAGCTTGCAGTGAGGTTTAAAACTAAAGAAATGGCTGAGTGTTTTAAGAAAAAATTTGAAGAATGTCAGCAGAATTTATTGAAACTTCAGAAAGGACAAGTGTCACTGGCAGCAGAATTGTCAAAGGATACCAATCCCGTGGTGTTCTTTGATGTGTGTGCAGATGGGGAACCTCTCGGAAGGGTAACCATGGAATTATTTTCAAACATCGTTCCTCAAACTGCTGAGAACTTCAGAGCACTGTGCACTGGGGAGAAAGGCTTCGGTTTCAAGAACTCCATTTTTCACAGAGTAATTCCAGATTTTGTTTGTCAAGTAAGTATTAACGATCACAGTAGAAGTTCTCGAAGGGTATGCCACACTAACTTGGGAAATTGGAGCATTTCCTCTTGACTCCATCCCATAGTTGTCTTGAGGTTTCTTTAGCCTTCCTGCTCAATGGTTGGCACCACCACTCAACTTCTTACTCCTAACCTAAGCTTTCATGCCAGAAGGGTCCATATTTGTAGTATGTCGTGGAACCTGTCAGAAACTGAAGGTAGAGAAAGACCATTTTATTTTTTATGTTTATTATGTTTATTTTTAGTTATATTTTGAGACAGGGTCTTGCCGTGTAGTTCAGGCAGGCCTTGAACTCACTGATCCTCTTGTCTCAGCCTCCCAAGTGCTGGGATTATAGGCATCTGCCACCATGCCCACCCTTTTTATTTTTTATCTTAAAAGCATTTTGCAAATTGCATTTTTTTCCTCCAAATTGCATTCTTAGGAAGCTAGGTATTTAGGATCTATCCTGTCATGATGATTTCTCTGTGTATTTTAATGTATTATTCAGGACTGCTTTTAATTGAAAAAAATTTTTTTTCAGGGAGGAGATATCACGAAACACGATGGGACTGGAGGAAAGTCCATTTATGGAGATAAATTTGAAGATGAAAACTTCAATGTGAAGCATACTGGCCCTGGCTTATTATCTATGGCCAATCGAGGCCGAGATACAAATAATTCTCAGTTTTTTATAACACTGAAAAAGGCAGAACATTTGGACTTTAAACATGTAGTATTTGGGTTTGTTAAGGATGGCATGGATACTGTGAAAAAGATTGAATCATTTGGTTCTCCCAAAGGTTCTGTTAGTCGAAGAATTAGTATCACAGAATGTGGACAGCTATAGAATCATTGTTTTTCATAGTAAATTTTACCTGTATAAACAGTTGAATTGAAGCTTACTTGTTACAGACAATATGGTAATTGTGTTCAGCTTGGAAAATGGAAGTTTCCGATGTATAAATGTAAAATTGCAGCTTATAGCTGTTGTCACTTTTTAATGTGTTATAATTGACCTTGCATGGTGTGAAATAAAAAGTTTAAACACTGATGTATTTCAGGTGTACTTGTGTTTATGTACTCCTGACATATCTATATTAAAATGGAATAATACCTTGTTAAAAGCAATAGACCTTCGCAAACTAGTGAAGGAATATGATATATGCAATTTAATTTTTAACTCCTTTTAAGGTGTGTGGACTTCCTGCATGGATACACTAATGGTGTGAATATAGGGACCACAACTCAGATTATTTAACTTTAGATCTGAAGTATGTATGCTGGTGATCTTAACTGTTGATGTGCTTGTTACACGCACAGGCTCGCTGATGAGTGGCAAGAGCCACAGAAGGTAGAGTTACCAAAGTGCTCTTCGGTGTAATCTTTACACTTCCTATATAACTCAGACTGTGGAGTACCTTTTTTCTTAAAATATATAGCTTCCTGTACCCTTTGAAGATAGTTTTTAAAAACTGGTTGACTTTTCCTTAGTTTTGTGGATTTTTTTTTCTTCCTCTAATTTTTTTGTTATCTGTCTCTACTACCTCAGAAACTTCAGCTTGGTCCTGATGATAGAATTGAAATTTTCCTTGCAGTTATTGTGATAAAGTATGGATATTTTTAAAAGGTCTATACCATGTTCTTTGGTTAAAGATTTGCTTTATATTAGATTGTTGCAGTACTTTTTTCTGGTGAATTTTGTAGCAGAAATAAAGTGACAATTGATAACCACCATGACATTTAAAAGTTTGTTACTTGTGCATCTAGTTGTCTGTTTATTCTAGTAAGGAGAACAGTTAAAGGTCAGCAGAATTAAAGTGCCACATGATTTGCACAAGGTTGATACACACTAAAATGTATTTGGAAGTAGTAAACTGATAAAAGGCAAACTGACACAGGTGATGTTTTTACTGTGTGAGATTAGAATAAATTTCTTTGAAAACCTGTGTAATTAATGTAAAAAGTGTATATCAATTTTCACCTGTTGATACACCATTATCATGAACTTAGTAAGTACATGCAAACGCTTTTCAAGACACTTCGTAGATTTCATGCTATCCTAGTAAAGCTTTAGTTATGAACTCAAAGCTTTTAAAAAACTTTACCAAGAATTTGATAAAATTCACTGTAAACTGACTTTTCCGATATTAGTATCCCATAGATGCTTAGCAGTGGCTCGAGACCATTTATAAAAACGCTTTTGTGTCCCATATCAGGAAAGAACTTTTGGCGATTTCTGTAATGCTACTATAAATCCATGTTGATATGTACTTTTTTCAAACTGGCTGGATTTTATATTGTCATTAAAATCTTAAACTACATTTTAAGTAATTATGTATAAAAGTATTGGTTCTACGTTTTATTTCTTACCGGGGATCGAACTCCGGACCTTGGCAGGCGGGCACTTAATGCCGCTGAGCTACATCCCTGGCCCCGTGGTTTTTAGTTTTAGTAACTAATTTGCTGAGTTGATCTTCTACAATTCCGGCTTTAAAAAGTAATCCAGACAGCCGGGCGTGGTGGCCTATGCCTGTAATCCCAGCACTCTGGGAGGAAGGAGGATCGCGGTGAGTTCAAGGCCAGGCTGGGCTACATAGGATACCCTGTCTATAAAAAGAGAAAAATCCATACGCCCCGGACAGTCGCAGTTTACAGCCGCTCCCCTGTCTCTGCTTACTGTCCATTTTTAGATGGTATTTTTAGTTTGTGCTCAGATGGGGGAGACAGCGGGTCTGGGTGGGCAGGCCACCTGCAGTGAAGACGGGCGTTTCGGTGGTTCCGCGGGAGAGGTACTACCGGTGATCACTGAGTCATCCGTCGTCAACTCAAAATACCCCCAGCGCGAGGACCATAGACCCGACGGGCGCCACGTGACGCTGGTGGCTTTTCAGCGGAGCCTGAGGTCCTCGCCGCGCCTGCGCCGCACGACCCCGCCCCCAAGCCCAAAGTACTGCGGAGAGGCGGGGTTTAATGCGTCACGGCGCCCCTGTGTCCGAGCCCCGCCCACCCCAGGTTTACCCTCGGGAGGACGCGGCCGCGAGTCAAGGCGCACCCGCGCCGCGGAGTTGCACTTCGGCTCCTCGCCCCGCCCAGCGCGCGGGGGGCGGGGCCTGGCGTCACGACGCTGCCCGGCCCCACGCCGGTTTGAAAGCGGTTCCCCGGGAGACGGCCGAGCCGCGGCGAGCATGGAGCCGCGCGTCGTGAAGCCGCCGGGGCAGGACTTGCTCGTGGAGCGTCTGAAGAGCCGCTACGGGCTCGGGGGCGGCGGCGCCGGCGAGGTGAGGCCGGCGGGCTAGGCGAGCGGTGGCGCGTCGCTCCGAGGAGCGCGGCAGAGGTCTTCGCGCCTCTGCCCGACCTGTCGCTGCGCGGTCGCTGGGTTTCCTCGGTCGCGAGGCGGGGGCGAGGGTGGGGCCGGGAGCGCGCTGGGCGCCCGGCGTGGGCCCGGCGGTGGCCCCGAGACTCCGCATCCCGGGGCCTCGCTTCCCCGCAGGCCGGGCGCGGAGCGGGGGCATCGCCCACCCTGCCCGCCTCTGCCCTCTCCGCCCCGAGCTTTCGAAAGCCGGAGGCCGGCGCCAGGGCGCCTCGGAACCGGCCCGGCTGTCGCGGCGGGAACGGCGGCTGCTTAGGGAGTCCGCTGGGCTTCTCCACGGTAACGTGCGCAGGTTCGCCTTGATAATGACCACGGTTTGTTAGGGGTATTTTAAGGTAATAAACTCATTCTCACTGTATAAATTGCATAATTTTTTTTTTAGTATGGTTTTTCAAATTTTGATCAGGCTCAGTGTAAGAGAAGATCTCTGACCTACCCAGGTAAGCCAGTAGAATATTTTATATAATTTGATTGTGTAAATAGATTCAAGAGTTTTGTAGATGTTGTTTGAACTTAAAGTTAGTGCTAGATATCTTGTGATACTAGGGTTCGTCCAATCTGGGAGTGGACTAATGGTAACTAGGATGTCTAGGATAAATAACATGTCTTTAGGAAATAAACTGAATGAAGTTTTTAAAGTTTTTTGATATTTTCCCTTACGCTATGTCTGCCTTTGAACGTGAAAAACTAAACTGACTATATTGGATAAAGAAAACTCATTGCTATTTTTTAGGCAGGGAGTTTTTTGAATTACTAAGATAGTAACTACAGTGGAGGAGGAAGATATCAAACATTTGGAGAAGATAATTATACTATGGGATTGGGTGGGCTGAGGTATGGTAACATGCAGCTGAGGTACATAGCTATGGTAATGTATATGTTAACCATTAGCCTGCCGATCTATTAATACTGCTTATGATCATTAAACTATGGAAGAATTGCAACAGAAACAGCTTTGTTATTCATTCATTCATTTATTTTGGTGATACTGGGAATTGAACCCAGGCCCTTCTCAAGAATTGCATCCCCTTGAGACAGCATCTCACTCAGTTGCCCATGCTGGGCTTGAACTTGCCATCCCCATGCCTCAGCCTCCCAGAAGTAATTATTGTTAAAGTTTATCAGGTTGTTGATTAGGTTATTTCATTGTCTTCCGTGTTTTTCATTTTGAATTTTTGTGAAATGTAAATCATTTATTAATATTTGCTTTGGTGGATTACACCAAGTACACTGATTGTGTCAATAGATCTATTTTGTTTCTAACCAAAATGAGTTGATTGGAAAAATATTCTTCTGAAACATTCCTCAAGTACAAAAAAGAATTCCAGATATTACTGAATTTAGAACAATATCATATTAAAATTATATTTTAGTTTAAAATTTGTCCTGAAACTTAGTTAAAAAAAAAAAAACCCAAAACTATTAAGTGGAGCCCCATTAAATTTCTGAGGGGGTAAAGAGGAAGAGTCATATTTAACAGAATATCTGAGTTTTTTGTAATAGAAGTCTCCCTTTTGTTCACTAGATTTGGAGATACTGTCTGTGTATTAAACAGACATCTGAGGACCAGTGAGGTATGGTATTAGGAGGAAAGACTAGATTCTGAAGTTTAGCCTGGATTGTGAATTTCCGAGTAGCGGGCCTACCGAGCTATTTGTATTACTTGGAAGAAATTCACTTTGGTTCTCTGGCTTTTAAGTTCCTAATCTGTTGGGGCAAGATTAAAGGCATCAGTGCTGCTTACTGTCCTTGACAGGGGGCTGCTAGGACCATTCAAGGAAGTGGAGAAGGATTTTGTAGTCATTACAGTGCTGTATAAATGGGAGATTTGATGCTGTTTTCTGTAAGCTTGCATTAGGGAGAGCTGCGGATAGAAACATTTCAGCAGTTTTGGAGTCACCTTCATGAGGCTAGCGTGAGATACCGTTGTGCCACCTTTTTCCTTGCAGACGATGTGGATATCTACTGCTCTGGAGATAAAGTCAGTTCATCAGTGAGATATTATTCTGAGGAAAGGAAGCATTGTGTGATGCCTTTTTGCAGTTCATTCAAACACTTGGATGTGCATTGGTAAAGTATTCCGTGTTCTGTTATGCTTCCCTGAGTGTCTGAAGAAACTGAGACAGGGGAAAGGGCAGACGTTTGCATGTTTGCTTCTCCCTGAGAGGAAATGCAGGCGGGGTGGAGCCTGCCGAATTATTGAGACCATGTATTAAGTTTTTATAGTTACTTGTCAAGGACTCAGATGAAGACCGTGGTCTCTTTTATTAAAAAGAAGAAAACTGCCTACAGGCTTGTTGGGCAATGGCATTCAGTATGGTGTCTGTTGTATGTCTGGAGTGCTTAAGGTCTGCATGTTGTATAGTTGGGGAAATGGACCCTGCAAAATATGTGTGGTATAGTGCTGGCCACGTGGTACTATAGGTAAAAAGTGTATAAACAAGCTAGAACATAATCCAATTTTAAATTGAATATTGTGTAAAAAAACTCATCTGTTTATGGATATGACAGACAAACCAACACACAACTTTGCAGATTGACAGACAGATACACAAACTGACAGTCAAAACATCAGAGTGCACTCTATATTTTTAACTGAATTATAGTATTTTTACAATTTTAGAAATTTATAACTATGAGTAAATGTTCAGATTTTGTTGTAAGTCAACTAGTAGGGAGTAAGAGTAAGAAAGCTTTTTTTTTTTCATAAGAGTAAGAAAGCTTTTATATACAGTTAATATGTATTTCTGTATTTTATTTCATCCTAATACCACCAATAACTTTGTCACATCCCTTTCTTACACACTGCTCTTGTTCAGTTATCTCTCTATACTTTATCACCTTACTCAGAGCTTGATTCCTATTTTTGGTTACCATCTCCTAGATGTCCTGGGTCAGTTCCTTTAATTAGCCCAGGTCAGGCCCAGCCCCATCCTTGTCTATCCATTGTGGCAAGGTTTCTGAGCGTCACTGTTATCAGCTTTTTGACTGGTAAGATCAATTTCTTCTCCAGATCTGGGTTCATGATACAACTGGACACCATTCTGCAGTACCCAGATAGGCCGTTCAGTGTTTTCTGGAAAAGCACAATTATACTCTACCCAAGTGAGTAGTGGGTTAGGTCCTTTCCATTGTTCAGTATGAAGATCTTTATTTTAGAAGGGAAGCAAAAGATGTGAGGGAAGCAAATGGAATTAATTTGTCTGGAGAATAATAACAATTTGTAACACCAGGGAAGTTTGCTAATGAGTTTTGCCAAGAGGGTGAAAATTGCCATAACCACTATTGTCGAACCCAGTATATATCAAAGGACTCAAAACCCTTGGATCCATGTTTTGGTTTGTGTCTAGATATACCCCAAACCCTCATGCAGTCATGGAGGCAGCTGAATCTAGAGCTTGTGATTGGTTCATTGTCTAGTGCTTGGATTGGTGGTGTGAGTGCTGCGCCCACCCTGGGGTGGGTAGCTTGCATACGATAAAAGGGAGGAGAAGCAACTTGCTCCTCCCTTTTGCCCTTTTGCTCTTGTTGCTTTTGGTATCTACCACAACTGCCATGAATGGTTGCCCCTGTGCCGTGCCACCCTGCCTTGGAGCCAGCTGAGTATGGACTGAAACCTCCACAAACTGTAAGCTAAATGAACCTTTCCTTCATTTTGGATGTCAGATATCTTGTTCAGCAATTAGAGAAAAGTAACTAAGACAATCCCCTTTCCTTATTTGTAATTTTTCCAACTTCTATTAAGGGAAGAATGACCAGTTGAGCAATATGAGAGTTTGGCATGACCTGAACAGTGTTCTGAATAGACTGAATCATAACTTTGATTTACCTGATCTAGTCAGTGTTGATGACACCATACAAGCCCTGGAGACCTTTTAAAATGAGACTGCTCTGACCTAGCAGGAGACCCATTGTTCCAGGAGGCAAAAGTCCATAGCCTTCCGGAGGAATAACTTGGAGCCCCATTTTGGGAGTTAGTATGAATCTGGAGTAGGAGCTAAGGTCCTGGCCTCTGCTGCCTTTTGTCACTTGCCAGAGGTCAGAGGTGCACTTGGTGTTGGAGGGTAAGGTTGGGGAGGAATTAGGGAAAGGGCTCCCACTGTTTGGTGAGCCTGAAATAGGTAGACCATCCACATTAGTTTTAGATTGCACTCATTTACCCAATCATACCCTCGTGTACACCTTATACAAACACCAGGTTTTGTTAGAGGAACCAGTGCAATAGAGCAGGTTTGGGCAAAATGCACTCTGCCTCCACACCTGAAACAAGTAACCTTGTTTCCTCCCCCTTCTCCAGGCTGTGAGTGAGTAATCTGAGTAATAGCTGCTGCGAAGGCAAGCCCCCTACATGAGGGGCTGGTGTCGGCACACATTCAAATCATCTCCACCATTGTTGCCCATTTCTTCTGGGCCCTTACAGCCTCTTTTTTTTTTTTTTTTGTGGTACTGGGAATCGAACTCAGGACATTGCACTTGCCAGGCAGGCGCTCATGCTACTGAGCTACATCCCCAGCCCGCCTCTTGACACCATTTATTTGCGTTTTTAAATTCTAACCATGGAACCATCAACTTATTAGCCTCTATATCACTTATTTTCCTACTAGCCTACGACAAGCGCATTGCAAAATCCTGGAAAGGTCCATTAGGACCCTGACAAATGGAGGTTGGATCAAGAGATGTCTCACCCTTTGAGGGAAGTTCCCTCCAAGCCCTCGTGGCAGCTGTTTTATTCTGCTCATACATAGGCTTGCAATTCAGAAATAAGTCAGTGATTCATGGCAGCAGTGGCACCTTCTCCGATCCACATATCCTTTGCAGTGGCTTCCTTTAATGCTAATTGTAAGGGAGAGAGAAAGAACAGCTCTACTCCTGAGAAAATAAGTTTCATTCTGTGGTAAAACAAAACTTCTCTGAGCCGAAAAGGTGAAAATCTCTGCGTGTGGCTGAACTACATGTATTGGGTGCTGTAAAGTAGCATTCACTAAGGGACATTCCTCCGGTGCGGAAGGCTCTTTCCTGCCCACCACTCCTCCCCCATCTGATTGAACAAAATCAGACTATGCTGTAGTATGTGGGCAACTGTCCTGCCACCTCCCTTCCCTGAGGACCTAGCTTTAAAGTACTCTGATCCAATTCTGGTCATCTGACCAGGAAAACACTTTCCAAAAGAAATCCACAAAAATAAAGTAAATACAAGAATCAGAAGTACAGCAACTAGTTCCATACGCATTGGTGGTTCTTAATGTGTTTTCCCCATGTTTTAAAATTTGTTAAATTCAGTATACCTTCTTACCTTCTGGCCCTAGTGAGCCCGCTTCTCTTTCTCTGGCCTTATTGGACCCGTTTTTCTCTTCTCTGGCCAACTTTTCTCTCTTGCCCCAAATTTTACACCTGATGAATTCAGTATCACTTCTCCACCTTATTGAGGTGTCCCCTTGCCTGCTACTTCTTCCCCCAGTCCATGTTGGGGCGCCATATGTCACAGCCTTGAGAGCTCTCTGAAATTTCTGGGTTGGGAGGGGGTTGTGGAGACTGACGAGAGAATGAAAAAATAGAGACAGATAGCTGGGGTTAGGCGGAGCCTATGACGTCCATTCACTTAACTAGCTTGCTGCTTCTGCCCGCCCTGTGTTCTCAGGGCTGGAACACCTGTCCCCACCACCACCACTGTCCCCTCAGGGCGTTTCTTAGGCGCTCCATGCCTTGGGGCACTCCTGTTTGGGTGCTGAGCTTTTGGCTCTGCACTTGTGAAAGATCACTAGCTCAGTCCGCGCCGCGTGGCAAAAGAGCGCCAGGCCTCACGTACCAGAGGGACTGTTCTGCATCAAGGCACTGCAGATGTAGCATGGTTAAGAGAACGTAAATATCTTCATGATCATTTGTTTATATTATCTGTTGAAATAGTTCCATTTAGACGTATAGGGTTAAATACACTGTTATAGTTGTGCCTGTGTTACGTTTTTATGCGCTACCAGAAAACTTTAAATTACCTGTGCAATTTGAATTACAGTCCTTAGAGGAGGGTGGCTCTACAGATCGTTGGATGCAAGGTGATCTCTCACAAGGGGACGCTCGTGGTGGTGTTGTGCCCTCCTCTTTGCCCGCTTCTGTTGCCTGCCTGTTGACTTCCTTGGGCTCAGTTCCCTCACTAATTCTTCTGTTAACGGCGTGGACGACAGTCCCTGTTGTGTCTGTCTCAGTGAGTGCTGGGCCTCCAAAGAGCGTGGCAGCTGCGGAGTGCTTTTCGGATGTGTGTAGTCTCCCTGTATACCTTACTGTAACTGCGTTAACGGGCTCCAGGGCTTAATTTTTATGTTTTTAACGTTTTTAAAAGTGTTTATCTTTTAAGTTTTTGTAATTTGTTATGCTGTTATTTGAAGAGCAATTTTAATGTTTTTCAAATACTATAGTAAACCTCTACATTTCTGTGATAGAATTTTTTTTTAAAGCCTAGAAGGTGAGCCGGATTCTTTTCGTGATTTGAAGAAGCAGGAAATAGACGAAGAGTTCATTGAAAATGATCATAGAGTTAACACCTCAAAAATAACCAAGCAGTCCTTCAAAGAAATAGGAAAAGGTAAACTGAATACTCCCTGAAGTAGTGCTTCTGTCCAGTAAAGCACGCGAAGCTTACTCCTAGTAATAACGCCAGGGCCGGCATCTGTGTGCATGTGTGTTCTGATGCTTTTCCCCTTTGCCTCTGGGGATGGCACTGGGCCCGGCCTAGGCCAGCACTCACTCCAGCCATGTCCCAGTGTTACACACTGTGCACTGGCGGCCTCTGTGCTAAATTAAACCTGAAAGAAAAGTAAACCTGAGTATCTTCAAACTGCATGCTGTATTCTCGAAACAGCAGAGTAAGTTCATAATTAACCTGATCCTTTAGAATGCCTTCACTCCTTTTCATGCTGGTGTTGGCTGAAAAGTGAGGCTGTGACTGTAGTGAGGTAACCGTAGCATTTTGAGACTCCAGAGTACGCACAGGGTCCATTTCTCAGCACCGCGCTATAGCGCCTGTGTTTCTGGCTGCATTTAAGGAGGCACCTCTGCCTCCTGGTTGCATCCAAGGCGCTGTCGCCCTCCCGTTCTCACACTGATTTCAGCTTTTGAGGGTGATGAAAATCCATTCAGCCTGAACTTGTGCTGTTACATGCTAAATTTTCCCACAGGAAACAGGATAAACTATTTTAAAAGCTGAGTATATTTGAAAGTTGACCAGAAATGTATACATGCTCAGGCCAGCGACTGGTGAGGCAGGGACCTAGGAAGGCAACTCAAGCACTGGGTTTGTCGTCTTACACTTTTAGGTGTTTGCTAAATTGAAGTGAAACTTTTTTTTAATAGCTGAGCATGGTAGCTCATGCCTATAATCTTAGCACTCGGAAGGCTGAAGCAGGAGGATCACTCCTGATTTTAGACTGGTTTGAGGCCAACCTGAACTACAAAATGAGACCCTATCTCAAAAAAAAAAAAAAAAACCGAAAAACGTATGTTTTTATTTATGGCTCCTTTAGCTTCTGTCTAAGATGCAGAGTATAGCCCCCCACCCCCACCTCGTAGTTCCCAGGAGACCAGTGCCAGGCGGAGCCACTGTGAGAATTTTGAACGCTTACTCTGAGTGGAAGTGAAGCTGAGGGCACAGAGTCATGAAGCAAGGGGAACCTATTCTGCACTGCAGCACTGTGTGCCCAGCGTGGCGCCACCAGTACCACTGAACAGTGCCTTTGCCCCCAGCTGTGTCCACAGAGCAGCTGTTAGCCTGTGTGCTGGGTGCCTGGTCACACGGTGGCTGCTGTGGTCAGGGAAGGTGTTGTCACCTGTTCACAAAACAGGATGGAGCGAGGACATTTGCCAGCCTGTCCTGGAATCAGCATGGCTAGATTCAGTGGATGTGTTAGTATTTAAAACAGGCTGTACCAGCACTTGGGAGGCTGAAGCAGGAGAATTGCTGTGAGTTGGAGACCAGCCTGAACTACAAAGTCAGACCCTGTCTCAAAATACCAAAAAACAAAACAAAAAACTAGGTTATAGAAATTATACAATATAAGAAATTATATACAATATAGAAATTATATACAATATAAATTATAGACATATAAGAAAGACAAAACAAATGAGGACTCCTCAAATGTGAACAGTAGAAACTAGAAAGAAAAGCAGTGACTAGCGCTGCAGTTGGCGGTGGTTAGTTTAGGGGTTCTGAGGCAACTCCATTTTTGGGTCTGAGCAGTTAGTACACAGTGATTTTGTGCACTTTATTTAAAATAATTAAGTTTGAAATTTCACATCTGCAGAAAAGAGTATGTTGAATTTCTGTGTACTCCTGGTGTTCTGAATATTACTCTTTCACCAGTTTTGCTGCAAACGTTCTCTCTTGGGACTTTATAGCAAGACCATAATTCACGATATACAGCTCTTCCCGAAGATTGCTGTGTCTGAGAATATTTAAAACTTTTACAGTCGCCTTGCCGACAAACGTGGCCTCAGGACCTTGTGCTGAGTGGGGTGGCGATGCCAGAGACTCTCCTCTGCGACGCACCGGCTGTCCAGACTCGAGAGTGCCACGCAAACAGGGTTCACTTCCTCCTCAGATAAATCAGATATATGACGAGTTATTTCAGATACACCTGAAGCTGCAGGTAAGAATTGTGTTCAGAATCCTGTAGTGAGAATTGAGAAGGATTCATGTTCCAAACCCCAGGCATAGCAAAGTTTGATTCCAAGCTGT
This sequence comes from Cuniculus paca, assembly GCA_004365215.1. Lineage (NCBI taxonomy): Eukaryota > Metazoa > Chordata > Mammalia > Rodentia > Cuniculidae > Cuniculus > Cuniculus paca. Next base: position 19,084 of record RJWT010001070.1, read on the forward strand.
TTGGTTTTAATTATTTAGATAATCGAGGCACAGTCAGCAGGGAACAAACTCAAGTCCTGGTGAACAGCTGAAGGGACCATGGCAGCAAGGGGCTTTCATTTGCGGGTGCGTCTGAGCTCAGGCAGTCTGTGTTCCTGCTCTTTCAGCAGTGAGCAGAGCCTGCTGATAAAGGTGTGTTTGAAGCAGGCGCTCTGGGTTCACTGAATACTTACAGGGAAGAAGTGTGTTGTGGATGCTTGGCAGCACCCACCTCTGCACACTGACTTCTGTTACCTTTGGGCTTTGTTTCTTTTTTTTTTTTTTGTGGCACCAGGGATTGAGCTCATGACTTTGTGCTTGCCAGGCAGGTGCTTAGGCCACTGAGCTAAATCCCCAGCCCTTGTCTTTTTGAGACAGGGTCTCACTGCCGTTCAGGCTGGCCTTGAGCTCACTTTATAGCCCAGGCTGGTCTCAAACTCACAATGATCCTCCTATCTCGGCCTTCTGAGTGCTGGGATTACAGGCATGCGCCACCACACCCGGCCTTTGGGCTTTGTTTCTGAGGACGCAGTTTACGTATTTGTCAAGTGTCTATCCCGGGTAGAGAAGGAGCAAGTGTAACACACAGTTTCTGTCCAGAAAAATGCTCCTGAGACAGTCAGCTTAGAAAAACGGAAGGTTGGGCAGGCACAGTGGTGTGTGCCATTAGTCCCAGCTGCTTGGAAGGTAGAGGCAGGAGGGTCGCTGAGTCCCTGAGCTCAGGACCAGTCTGGGCAACATAGGGAGACCCTCATCTCTCACCCACACCTCCCCCAGACCAAAAAGGAAAAACAGACGTTGATTTGGGCTCCCAGTTTTGGAGGCTTGAGTTCCTGTCGTTTGCCTGTTCTTTGGGGCCTGGCGTGGCAGCAGGAAGCTGCTGTGACCAGGCCTTTGGCGTAGGGCGAGGTGGCCACGCAGTGTCTGGCCTGGAGCTCTGCACATGCAGGCAAGCTGGAGCTTGGAGGAGTCTGAGTAGGTGAAGCGGGGCCGGTTGATGGCAGAATGGAAGTTTATTTGGGGGCAGTTGGATAAATTTTGATGATTTTGTTGAGATTGAAAACTGGAGGAAGAGAGGATTCATTCTTGGCTTCATACTCATGACTCACTGGTTTTTAGTGTACAATCAAATTATTTGTACTGTGGTCACAGAGCTGCGTTGCTGGTTTTCACGCGGCCGTCCTGAAGGTGCCCTTCCCTGTGAACAGTCTGAGTGTTTCCCCACTCCCCTCCGCCCAGCAGGCTGGTCTGTCCTGGCCATGCGTGTGAATGCTTTGTTACGCAGCCTGTGGTGCTGGCCCCTTTCTCTTAGGGTCCTGTGTGCCAGAGCACCTGTCTGTGCATGCTGAATAGTGAGCGCTGTGACCTGCTTGTGATAGCCACATTCTCAGGAAATCGGGGGGAAAGAGCAGAAATGCTGAGGATAAGCTCAGTCGAGGATCCCGTGTGTCACGGCATGTGCTGTTTCTCCGGGTGTTTCTCTGTGTTGTCAGGGGCAGAGAAAGTGGCCCATGCGTTAGTCCCAGTGGCAGGTGGAAAGACAGCAGGGCTGAGGGAGTGGAGGGTGTGGGCAGATGCTGGACCTGTAGGCGGAGTAGAGTGAGGGATTCGCGCTAGTTGGAGCCGGTTCTGCGCAGCGCTGGTGCATCAGGACCCAGAGCTCCAGGTCTCCCAAGGTCAGCCCAGTGGCGCACCATCGCACAGATGCTGTTTGCTGCGCTGTCCAACCCCCCTGTAGTGCAGCTTTCTTTAGTTTCGGAAGACCACCTAGTGGCTGTTGGGTAAAATGCGTCAGCAGCACGCAAGTCCTTAACACACTCACACCTGGCGTTTTGGTGCAGTGCGAGAGTGCGGCACAGCAGAACTTCGCTGAGGAGCTCCAGAGGCGAGAACGCTTTTTAGCTGAGAGAGAACAACTGCTTTTCAGACACGAAGATGCCTTGAATAAAATTAAAGGTGTGGAGGAGGAGGTTCTCACAAGATTTCAGATTATGAAGGAGGTAACTAGCCTTTGATTTTAGTGTTGTAATTTCTCTTTTTTTCCTACGAGTTCCCAATTCTTAACATTTTGCCACAGTTGCTCGTTTCCCCTCCCCATCATCCTCACCTCGTGCAGCCCTGCAAATCCCTGCTGTGCTGAAGCGCCCACGACCGTGGTAGCAGGTGTGTCCTAGAGCAGGGTGTGTCCTGCACTAGAGACATGGCCGCGGCCCCGGCCCTGCGTGGCTGTGGGGTGTCTTTGCTGCCTTTTGTTTTGCTTTATTTTGTGAGCAGGGAACTAGGCAAGATGCATGCGTATTTGGTGGCAAATCTTTCAGTTTCTTTAAGCTTGGAGTGCGCAGCATCACCATTTCTGTTGTTTGAAGAGTCCAGCTCCACAGTGCTGGAAAGCAGGTCACATGTGGGCTTGGTCCCATCGTTTTCGATGTTGATATTCAGTTGAAGTACTCTGGGGAGGATGTTATATGAGTGGTATTGTATACCTCTGTGCTTCATATCAGAAGATAGGTATAGTATTTGGAACTTAAATAGTGTGACAGTCATTCTGTTGGCTATGTATTTCTGTATATTTTGAACCTGTAGACAACTTCATGCTCCTCTCTAGTCACCCTCAGCCCTCGGCAACCCTGATCTGTCTGTCTCTGTGATCCGCCTTTGCCAGGATGTCATGTAGGTGGGTCATTGATGACCTATCGTGTGTTTGATTAAAGGGCAGTGTGCTTCTTGAATTTATAAATTTAATTATTTGTCACACTTGGGGGAATTTTCAGCTAACATTTCTTTAAGTATTTTTTCTGCTCTAATTGCTTTCTCCTCTCCCAGATCTCCAATGACTTTTGCTATCAGAAGATTTCTGAGGTTCTGTTCATGTTTTCTCATCTTTCTCTTGTGATTAGATAATCTTCCATTGATCTCTCTTTACGTTCACTGTTTGTTTTCATGTCCATGTGGATATTGAGCCCATTGAGTGGATTTATTGTCTCTGATAAAGTTCTGAAATTTTAAATTATGTTCTTTAAAAGTTTTTGTTTTTCTCCTAAGAATTCGTGTCTTCATATTTGCTTTCTCACTGAATTTACCTCATGGAGCAGAGGAAGAAGCCCAGCATCTGGTCTTCTCAGATGGGTGTCTGTTGATTATCTTTTTTCTTGAGACTTTGGTGTATTTTGTTTGTCCAGCAGTTTTAAGAAACCTTTTTTTGTTGTTCTTTTTGAGACAGGGTCTTGCACTTTAGTTCAGGCTGGCCTTGAAGTCACTGTGCAGCCCAGGCTGTCCTCCTGCCTCAGCCTCCTGAGTGCTGGGATTACAGGTGTGTGCCAGTACAGCTGGCTGTATTGAAACCTTTGAGTATCATTTGTGTGTGGATTTCACGTCTCTGAAGAATGTTAATGTTTTAAGCCATTTCTCCACCATCTGGGTGGAGGCGCTCATCCTGCCTCTCTATGGCAACAGGGGCCGCCAGATGAGCTGCAGAGCCTTTGGGGTTGTTTCGTGCTGCAGAGCCTCTCAGGGTCAGCCTGAGACCCGGCCTCTGAGCTTTTCCAGCCTCTGCCCACCACCAACGCAGCTAGGGCAGAGGGGGCTCTTTCTGGGTGCCTTCTCCCAAGTCTCCACTCCAGGTCTCTTGTAGGGAAGACTGGTTGTATCTCCCAGTGCAGATGGAAGGTTTCACCCTGCTTCTCCTCCACTTCTCCATCCTGCGGCGGCAGGGAAAAGGAAAAACAGAAACATGGGAAAGGTCGCCCTCTAAAGATTGCTCTGGACTTCACTCCCTTCTGCTCCTCCAGACATCAAGGGATCACTGTTGGGCTTTATCCAGGGTTTTTAGTCAAGATAGAGGGGAGTGGATTTACCTTGCCTTGCTGGACGTGGAACTCATATTGTAAGTTTTAATATCTTTAGATGTGAAACAATTAGACAATAGGATTATTAAACTACTTCTAGAAATACCTGCATTTGTAACCATATCCTACATTTTTACAGAACCATTTAATACAGTAATAAAATCACATAAAGCTATCATTTTCAGATTGGAGTTTTTCACAGGCTAAAGAAAGAACGCTTAGGTCCTCAGCTCTCGTGTGCTAATCTTACTCTTGTCTGGTAAGTGTTCCTGTCTTAAGTCTGACGTGCTGTCCCCTTTAAATGCAATTAGAGGATAACTTGGTTTGGATCATTTCTGAAACCTGTTAAGGTGAGAGTCATATTGTTTGGGGCTCAGAAATTTTTGTTATGTATTTAATAGATTGTGAGATACAAAGCTGGTGTCAGACTTTTAGCTGCATTATGAGAATAAGAAATTAATTAGTTCTACCTGTGGACTATCTGTGTGTTCAAGGGTGATGTGAAACTTACATTTTAATCTGTAAAGCTGTGAATAGCATATTAGTGTCTTGAAAAGGATCAGAGCTGTTCTGTTGTTATCACTTGATGGAAAGTAGAAAATATTTCAATGACTATGTTTGGGTGGATTTTTTCCGAGCAGAAGTGAAAAGTTGACTTAATTTGTATGATAATATGCCTGAGCTTTTTTCCCAAATGCTATTGATGTTTTCTTGTTACTTTGGTTGATTATATAACTTTTTTTTTTTTTTTTTTTTTTTTGCGGCACCAGGGATTGAACTCACGACCTTGTGCTTGCCAGGCAGGCACTTAGGCCACTGAGCTAGATCCCCGGCCCTGATTATATAACTTTTGTGAATTATTTGCCACGTTACTCATCTATGCTTAAATACGCTGATTAGAGTGGTTGAAGGTATTCGTTCTACCTTTTAATTAACTTATGTTCAATAATATTAGTAATGGGATCCTTATCTAATTTTTATTTTTTTGAGGCAAGGTCTTGCTATGCAAGGCAAGGTCTTACTGTGCTCCAGGCTGGCCTTGAGCTCACTTTGTAACCCAGGCTGGTCTCGAACTCCAAACGCTACTCCTGCCTCATCTTCCAGAATGCTGGGGTTACAGGAGTGTGCACCCACCATCTAATTTTTAAATGTGTAGATTTTTTTTCCATCTAGCAACACAGTGCAGAAGTTGAACACTTAACTGAAGTTCTTAAGGAGAGAAATAAAGAAAGCAAGAGACTGAGGTCGTCTTTTGATGCACTGAAAGAATTGAATGATAACTTAAAAAAACAGGTAAATCCTACTTTACTACATATTGAACTATAAGACCATCTAAGGATTATATTTTATATTTAACATAAGTCATTTTAGAACATCTCAGCTAAAGAAAATTTTGATAATTTGTTAGCTTTCCTGTAAAATATTTGCAAATGTAAAACATGCTTAAGGTCCAGCTGCTTCTATATTGGCAAACAGCTGAGATGTTTGGCAGTTTCAGTGAGTGAGTGAGTAAATGATTACTTTTTGAGGCAAAGGGTCTTATTATGTTGCCTAGACTACTCTGGAACTCTGTTCTCCTGCCTCAGCCTCCCTGGTAGCTGTAACTACAGGCACTGAACCACGCTCAGAAATTTTTGAAAAAATTATTACAGATAACAGAGCTGTAGCATTATAGGTAACAAAGAAGCAAAAGAAAAATCTTAGAACTAAGAAACCCTTAGCATTCGTTTCTGTCTTTAATACGTGCAACTGTAACTGCTGCTAACACTGCCAGTTTAACATTCACCTTTTCTCGGTGTGTCTGCCCTGTGTTGGACACTGCCAGACTCATGGCTTCACGTTGCTTATAGTTTCAGTGAGGCTTAGGTCACATTGGCTATAATAATTTATTTCTATAAATGGTGTCATTTAGGTCAACAAGTGACATATAAAAGGATATTTTGTTGTTTCGAGACAGAGGCTTGCTGTGTCCAGGCTGGCCTTGAACTCACCACCCTCCTACCCTGGAGTCCAGAGTGATGGGATGACAGGCTTTTTGTGACGTCTTTTTTTCTCTTTTTCTCTGTGGGAAAAAAATGAGGGAATGTGGTTGGTGAGAGATAGGAGAGTGATCGTGATGACTGTATTTCACTGTGAGCAGAAGATGGAGGTGAACACAGTCACCTGTTAGGAACCCAGGACTGACACTTTAACACAGTCAGGCGTGGACTCTCAGAACTTGCCCCCCCGGGGTTCCCTGCCCCGCTCTGCTCTCGTTGTTCTGCTCTGATTCCCGGGGACACTTGCTGCCGTCCCCACCCTGGCAGAGGGGCCCAGCCCCGTGCCCCTCCCGTGCTCTGGCCTGGGCTCCCTGAGTCTGTTTCTGACCCGTGAGTGGCCTTCAGCAGAGGTTGTCCCTTAGGAAGCCTGCTTCTCCCTGTTGCCGAGTCTGTGGTGGATGAACGAATGGTCAGCTTGGAGCACCCAGCTGAACTGAGTCCGCGTGGTGCTGGGTGTGGAGCGCCCCTCTGAGGATGCTGCCAGCGGCATAAAAGGAGAACTGGAGGGGAAGATGGTGCTGTTGATCCTCCTGGAGAGGCTTGTCACACTGGCTTTCCTGATAGGAACTCAGCTGTTCTCATCGTTGGGGGAGCTTGGGTCATCACTTCACCGAGGATGGCTCCAGTCCTTTTCAGAGGAGCTCTTGTCCTTACCTTGAGTGTCAGCTTCTGGCTCAAGTGTAGATCCCTCAGCCTGCTGGCACAGGTCCTTCCTCTCACAGGGGCAGACTTTTTAGCTTCCCCACTGACCTTTGGGCCTTCCCAGTGCAGATCCTTAGGACAGACTTGCACAAGACCTTCAGCTGGACTCATGCAGGACGTTGCTGTGGGATCCAGGCTCTCAGCTGGGTCTTTGGGTCTCTAGTGTGTAGACACATCTCCTGCACTCTTTTGCATTTGACTCGTGGATGACTGTTGGAAAATAATCCTATAAATTATGTGTCCTGTATTAGAGTGTTTCTCTTGCAAACCCTGACTACAACAACCACCATCTCTGCCAAGCACTGCCTGTGAGAAGGGCTCCTGTACTAGCTGGGCTGAGTACCCTGCTGTTTCCCATCTCGGTCTCTTGAGTGCTTGTGAGACTGAGTGGTGATTGGGTGGACATGCAGATTATTTATGACTGGATCTATTGGTAACTGGATTTAGGTGCTGGTGTATCTACACTGAGTTGGGGGAAACTTCTTGGTGCTGAATAGCAGAATGCTTTTTTAGTGAAAGTGAATGGGTCCTTGGTTTAGAATAGTCAGTGACACCAGCACTCTTTCTTTGTAAGGACCAGAGCTCTGCCTTTGTGGTACACAGCAGCTGTGAGCAGTGTGGGTGGCTGTGCTGCAGCCCAGCTTGCCGGCTTCTGATATGACGAGTGTGCATGCTTAGAAATGGCCCGAGGGAAGGTGTGTTTCTCTGACTGCCTTGTGTGGTAGTTTATGATAGCACTGATGTAAGTACACCTTAGTAACAATAATAGTAACTTAAAAGCATTGCATGTTAAGACTTGTCACGCTGAGGAGACCAGGATGAACGTTCAGAGTGCAGCAGAGGGGTGGCATTCTAGGGAACGCTCAGCGCAATTGGCAGGAGCAGGGTTGTCTTCAGGAGCAGACAGATGAGATGCAGATTGACTCTCTGGGATGTGAAGCCAGGCCTCAGTTGTACTCGGTTCCTGTCTGACCCAAGTGCAAGTAATCCTAACACTGTGGGAGGCTGAGGCAGGAGGATCGCAAGTTCAAGCTGTGCCTTGGGCAGTTTAGTGACTTACAAAGACTCTGTCTCAAAATAAAACATAAAAGGAGTAGAATTTGTGTAGCTCAGCAGGAAGGCTCCAGGTGCAATCCCCACTGTCACCAAGATGAAGAAAGGGAGGGAGGATGAAGGAAACCTAAAGCAATTGAAGGGCGTGTTTTATGTTCATGAGTGGGAAGACTCAGTATTGTGAAGATGCCAGTGCTTCCCATTATTTATATACATCACACAATCTGCATAATAGCTCATTGTACTGCAGACGTGATCTGTAAAGGGTACTCTTCAGTAAAAATTATACTTGAAAATCTTTTTCCACCAAAGTTTACGTTCTTTTTGATTCCTGGGGGACACTTGTTGCAGTCCTCTGCCCTGGCAGAGAGGGCCCAGCTCTGTGCCCCTTCTGTGCTCTGGCCTGGGCTCCCTGAGTCTGTTTTTAAGATGTCAAAGAGTCTTGCATGTTTTTCATAGAATAAAGTAAACTTTCTTAGCCATCAGTAATGTTTAGGGAAACAGTTTCAATCCTGAATGCTGCCTCTGTTTTGTCACATATGTGATTAAGTAGAGTAGATGAGGGTGGGAGATGAGAAGCCCACAGTGTGATCAGTTTAAATTTTACTAAATTTTAAATTGCTAACTTTTCCCTTCTTTAGTTAAATGAGGTATGTGAAGAAAACAGGAAGATGGAAATTCAGGCTAAGAGAGTTCAAGCTCGCTTAGATAACTTGCAGGTGTGTTACCTGTTCTTCCCTAAGTGCATTTGGCATGATTGCCCTTGAATTTGCTTACTTTGCATATGAGTGCCCTTTAATCTTGGATGTGTTCCATTGCAGAGGAAGTATGAATTTATGACAATACAGAGATTGAAAGGAAATTCCCATGCTGCTCATGAAATGAAAAGCTTAAAGCAAGAAAAAGTACCAGCTTCAAAAATTTTTAAGGTATGGTACAACTGAAGGTTTTTCCAGTGGACAGCCAGTAAGTTTTCTCTTGTTCTTTCATTTAGCAAACATTCTTTTTGTTATGAAAGGGATCACCATGGTAATTATTTTACAGAGAAGTAGCTCTGGAGTATTTCAGACATACCAGAACATTTCAGCCCTGTTTTGGGCACAGTGACCCACACAGGTCCCCCGCAGGCCAGCAGTAGTTACTGAATGTGATTCAGGTTCTGCAAGCGTTTGACGTTTTGTTGTCAGGACTGCAGTCCATCTCTGAATTGGCCCCTGATATTTTTTCCTAAGATTTTAAAACTTGAAATGTAAATTTCATACAGTAACATAGCACAGAGATCCCAAGTCGGTGTGTGATTAGTGTTGAGAAGCTTGTGTAACATTGAGCTAAGTGTCTTCATCACCCATGCATGCTCCTCTGTGCCCTTGCCTGGTCCTGTCGGTGGAAGCCGCTGTCAGTCTGCTTTAGCAGAAGTAGCTTTAGCCAGTGAGATTGCACAGCGTGTGCTTGTGTGGCCAAGGTCTCTTCTTGTCTGCATAACAGTGGGTTTGTCAGTAGTTTGTCCCTTTGTGTTATCGGCGCCCCATTGTGTGAATGTTTCACACTTCATCTATCTGTCGTTCTGGTCACAGCACCTGCACGGTTCTTGTTTTTGTCTACTATGAATAAAACTGCTATAAATACATAGGATTTGGGGGCACATGTTTTCATTCTTCTTGGTTATTCCAGGACTGGAATTTTTTGGTGATCAGGTAGATGTGTGCTTGTAAGAAAATGTCATTTCATATCCAAACCATGTGATACATCTAACCATGAAAGTTCTAGTTGCCACAACCTTGCCAGTGTTAGGTGTTTTAGTCTTGTTATTTTGAACCTTAATGGACACATGGCAGTAACTCATTATAGGCATTAATCACTTTTGATCAACTCTCTAGTCCTTTTTTTTCCCTTGTGGTAGTGGGGAGTGAACCCAGGACTTACACATGGTAGACAAGTGTTACACCACTGAGCAGCACCCCAGCCCTTTTTTTTTTTTTTTTGAGACAAGGTCTAAGTTGCCAAGGCTTGCCTTGAACTTGTGATCCTCCCATCTCATAAGTGTCGTAAGTTCTTGGGACTATAGGTGTGTGCTACCATGACAAGCTCTAGTTCTGTATGTAAAACAAATGGAAAGTGTGGAGATTTTTTTTTTTTTTTTTGCGGCACCAGGGATTGAACTTACAACCTTGCGCTTGCCAGGCAGGCCCTCAGGCCACTGAGCTAGATCCCCGGCTAGTGTGGAGATTTTTATACTCAGGTACGCAGGTAATTGAAGTTTCATCTAAAGGCATTTTCTCCTTTTTTTTCTATTTGAAGAAAATTGAGGTTTCAAATTATTATTGTCAGGATAATGTGATAACTACTATTACTCTGTTTTCAATCACCTGATTCTGTTTTTGTAATTCTTAGTTGCATTTTTAGTTTGCTTTTATATTTCTCCACCTTTGCATAACTTAAAAAGAGTAATTAAATCTGGCATCATTCCCAGCTTAACGTAGATAAGCTGGGAATGATGAAAAATGAAAAACATTGAATTAAATTGATCAGCAGCATGTTTCAAAGGTATCAAACGAAAGTCTGGAGCTGCATCTCCAAAACAGGAACTTCCTGTTGGGAACCAGGTAGGTCGCAGTCCCTTACAGACTCACACAGCCGGGTGGCTCTCACCCCGCCCGGAGGCTGAAGGAAGCCTGGGCGTCGCACCTGATGGCCACGTGTGTGCACATTGCCTTTGGAGGGAAGCTCACTGGCAGCCTCAGTGCTGGCAGGCAGGTGGTGACAGTCCCTGTGTGAAGCTGGCTGGAGGGCGCAGTGGACGGTTCTGCTGTCGGTCGCTGAGTGGAAGTAGTTGGAACAGGGCCGGCGGTTTTGTTGGGCCAGTTCTGTGAAACAGTTCCCCTTTTTCCCTGGACCCTCAACTCCACTGTAGTATAATGTGCCCCAAATGACTCCATTTTGTGTAATAAATTTTACAAAGGAATACTGAAGTACTCTGGGTGCGTTTATAAATTACTTATGAATTTTGTTCTTGGCCATTTCCCACCCAGTTTGGTAGTAGGCCCTCAGAGGGTAGGGTTTCCATAAAAGAATTTTCATGTGTATAGAAGGCTGCACTGTAAAAACAAAGAAAATAAGCACTGTGGGGAGAAGTTTGAAATCTGACAGTAGTAATTCTTTAGCCCTGGAAACGTTTAAATTTGTTAGCCTTCTAGGTTTGGTGGTTTAATGTTGTTAAAGCCAGTTTTACTTTTCTGTGTTAGCAATCTTAGAAAAGAACTTCTCGAATGTTTTTATTTTACTAATATGCAGTTCTTTCAGTATATTATGATAAGTTTTCTGCCTTTTCTTACCCAACATTTAATGTTTCTGATATTAATTGGGGACATGTGATTTGGAATTTCTTTTGCTTGTTTGGGGAATCTCTGTACACACATGTGAAATAAGCTAAGAGTGGTCTCAATAAATTACTCTGTAATCACTTACCAGATTTTAAGGCTGGCTTTTGAACTTTTATGAGGTTGTGAACTGAAATAAATGTTGATTTAAATTTTGGCGCATAGGTACCGATTAATGGGCAGGTATATGAACTTTTAACTGTCTTCATGGACTGGATTTCGGACCATCACCTTAGCAAAGTGAAACATGAAGAGCCTGATGTGAATGGTGAAAAGCTGCTCCTCAGATCTTCTTCTCAGAGAAGTGATATTCAAGAGAAGTGTGTAAAGGTTTGTTTGTAAATTTGAAATGTATGATTCAGGACACTTGAGATTAAAGGCAAAACCTCAGGAAGATTTTATAAATGAAAGGTTTTGGGGTAGAAAGTTGGGTATACCAGTGGTCAATACTAAAAAGATTAATTTTGGACCCTATTAATTCACACTTTTTTTTCTTAATATGTTACTAATTTATTTTTTAAAACTAGAGCAAAAACAACATACTCCAAAAGTGATGAAATAATGTAATTGTATATTAGAGTTAAAAATGCATACAGATGTTGGACAATTCCTCCACATAATTTTAGGATATGAAACATAGTCTTTTAGCATGAAGAGGTAAAAAATCTGTTTTTAAGGGGCTTCCAATTCCTTATCAAAGAGAAATAATTTATCAAGTTATAGGCGTTAATGTGAATGTTGGTCTTTGTGATTTCTGGTTAATAGAAAAGATCTTTAGAAATTGGCAGCGGCACAAGCGCCTACCTCACATGTGCAAGGTCATGAGTTCAATTTCTGGTACCAAAACAAACAAAAATTGACAGTTATAGTCCACAGGCAATACAGGAAAACTTGGAAGTAAAGACATTAAAGTTTTTTGTTTGTTTTCACCCAATTTCAGGAATAATGTCGTGGTTGTTAAATACAGGCCGGTGTTCTATTTGAGTGTATTATTCTCAGTTTTCATCTTTAATCAGTGTTTCTTTTAGTGCCTTTTGTGGGGAGGGGAGGTAGTTGAGACAGGGTCTCACTATGCAGGCCAGGCTGGCCTTGAACTTACTTTATAGCCCAGGCTAACCTTGAACTACTCTTAATGATCATCCTGCCTCAGCCTCTCCCGTGCTGGAAGGACATGTGTGCGTCTCCACACCTGGCTCTTTTAATGCCTTTTGTAGCCCCTAGAGCAACAGCCTTATCTTGGAAACTTGTCAGGGTCGTGTTAGATGACAAAAGGAATTAAAGTTGCTAACCTTCAAGCAGGGAGAATATCCGGGATTTTTTGGATTTTTTTGGGTCCTTAAACCAGAGGGAGTTGGAAGAAATACACCCAAGCAGAGGCACTCAGTATTTCGCAGCACGCTACTGCGTGCCACTCGCCCAGCAGGGTCTGATGAGTGGTTCCACTGGCCAAAGTCCTGGCATCTTCAGACCCGAACCCCTCTGGAGGCCAGTGGAGGCCCCTGTGCTGCAGAGAGGTGAGCCCACGCCCAGCTCTGAAGCACCTGTGCCTGTCACTCGGAGCCCTCTGGCTGTGGAAGCAAAGCTCATTAATATCTTTAAATTTTTTAAAAAGTATTTTTACAAGTTGACACTAATGTATTTACATAAGCTGGAATCTTTATTATACTTGCTCTGTTGTTACCTGCTTTTTTCATCCCAGAATATGCCATGGTAATGAATATGAACCTGGGCTATTTTTTTTTTTAATGGTCTTTTTGAGACAAGGTCTGCTATGTAGTTCAGGCTGGCCTTGAACTCACTTTGTAGCCCAGGCTGGTCTCAAACTTGTAACAATTCTCCTGCCTCAGCCTCCCAGTACTAGGATTACAGGCATGTGCCACCATGCCCAGCCTAATTTGTCATTTTTAATGATTGATTATTTATTTATTTATTTTTAGCAGAATATATTTATTGAGAGAAAGAAAACTTCTGTCTAAGAGAGAGACAGAGGGGTCCCGAGTGGGTTGCCCGATCATTTATTTGACCCTTGAAGCTCCTGAGAGCCTCTGTGTAGGTTGATCTCAGTTCTTAATGTGCGGTTGCTGGATAGAAGGACGCATACATAAACTTGCAGATGAGACTGTTATGTTGCATTATGTGTGGTTAGGGGAGGTTTTGTTAGAGAATGCCTTTTTCTTTTTGTTGTTACTCTTTAGAACATTGTGGATTTCAGACGTCTGAAAACACCTGGTTTTGATGTTTCCCATCTTCTGTTGGTAGCTCTTGCCTATACTGACGGAGCAGCTGCAGTGTCTGCCACTGGTGAGCGCCCGGCTCCACGAGTCAGTCATCAGGTTCATCTACTGGTCCCTCAGGCAGCTGGATGCAGGGGCGCAGGTGAGGGCAGTGAGGAACCGGGCTGCAGCGATGCTCTGTGTGGTGGTAGTGTACACGTGAGTGCACCGCACACACACATTTCCCCTCTGAATGTGCACTTGGAGAATAATCTTCCCTATGCATGTATTGCTAGGATTTTGATTAGCATCACTTTAAACCTGTATCCATTTGAGAAGAATAGATATCTTTACTTTGTTAGTCTTTCACTTCATCAGCACAGAACTGTCTCTTCCTTTGTTAAAAACTTTGATTCCTTTCACCATTGTCATACAGTTTTTTACATGAATTCCTATGCTTTTAAAAACCTTTTCAGATGAGTTTAATTTTTTAAAATTTTTAAATTTTATCTTAAAGATAATAAAACCCAACAAAACAAATAAACAATAAATCCAATCCAAAACAAATAAACAGAATAAATCCAAAACAGAATAAATTCAATCAAAACAAAGCAGTGAAATTGGTAGAGAACATCAAAGCAGGATAATAGGAGAACAACAATGGCTACCATAGTCTATCTTGTTATCTTCACAGTAGTTATCCATTCCATCAGGCATAGCAAAATCAGACCAAAACAAAACAATAAAACCAATCAAAACAGAATATTAAGTAAAGCAAAACAAAGCAAAACAGAACAATATCAGACTTCTAAAATAAGATAGAAATCCCCCATATTTGCCATATTGCATACTGTTATCTTCCCTATAGATGCTCAGACCTCCAGCCCCAGGCCTGCAAATTCAACCAAACAATACAAGCCTTCAGTTGCTTTTTGTACCTCAGTTGCTATCAGCTCAGCCTGTCCTCCAGACCAGCCGGTGGCTTACGGGGTTGTGGGGGTTGGTGATTCTCAGCGCACACACCGGTGGGCTCACGGGAGATGCTGTCTGATTTTTCCTGGTCCCGGCATGGCCGATTCTCGGGAGGTGCTATCTGAATTTTCTCTTCTGGACCTCACACGGTTTGCGCTGTTTACCAGAAAGACTGGCTAGTTGGCTTGTTGGTTGGCTGCCCCGAGTCCTGGCATGGCCAATTCTCGGGAGGCGCTGACTTTTCCTGGGCCCCGCATAGGTTGCGTGGCTTACCAGAAAGGCTGGCTGTTTGACTTGTTGATCGGCTTCTCTCAGTCCCAGGCAACTGAGTTTAATTTTTTATGTGATTTTAACTGATACCATTTTAAAAGTTTTTGTGTCCACATGTTCATTGATAGAATACAGAAATAGAATTGATTTTTAAAAAATTTTTGTATCCGGTGACCTTTCCTGTAATAGTTCTGTAAATTTCTTAAAGATTCCTTGGAACTTTTATCTGCTCTTTTTCCTTTTGGGGACTCGAGTAATGTGCGTACTGCATGGAGAGGTCTCACGGTTCCTTGAAGTTCTGTTGCTGCTGTGGGTGGTTCCCAGTTTCTCTTGATCGTTCAGATTGGCTGTGTTCTGCCATTTTATTTCCAGATAGGGGATTCTCTCCTCTGGCTCCTCCATTCTGCTGTTGAGGCTGTGCACTGAGTTGTCTCCTTCATTGGTGGAATTTCCAGTAGGAAACTTTCCATTTCATTCTTCTATGTTTTCTTTGGTAAGGCTTGACTTCTTCTCTTTTCTTTTCTTTTCTTTTTTTTTTTTTTTTTGAGACAGGATTTCACTATGCAGTTCAGGCTGGCCTTGAGCTCACTTTGTAGCGCAGGCTGGTCTCAAATTCACAATGATCCTCCTGCTTCAGCCTCCCGAGTGCTGGGATTATAGGCTTGTGCTACCACACCCGGCTGGTAAGGTTTGATTTCTATGGGAGATTTTCTAAAGTGTTTATAATTGCTCATTTTATTAGGGGTTTAAAATTTTTAGTTAAATCTAATATTTTGTCATAATAGTATTGACAGCTACTGATTATCTTTTTAAATTTAGTTTGAAGTCTTCTGATTCTTGATGTGGCGAGTGGTTTTAGATTGAAAACTAGACATTTTGAGTCCAGATTGGCTCCTGTATCCTTTGGTGAAGTCTCAGCAAAAACAAAAATACAATTTTTGTGGAATTTTTTCCCTTTTTTTCAATTAAAGAGAAATACCCATATTCATGTTTTTAAAATTAAAAATATTCTTACTATAAATGTAATGGAATGCACTGGAAATAACTTTTCCATTTGCTCTTGGCTACTGATACTGACAGTGTGTTTAAGTTAGGGCGCGCTAGCTGGGCATGGTGGCTCACACCTGTAATCCCAGCACTTGGGAGGCGGAGGCTGAGACAGGTGGATCGTTGTGAGTTCAAGACCAGCCTGGGCTACAAAGTGAGCTCAAGGCCAGCCTGAATGGCATAGTGAGACCCTGTCTCAAAAACAGGGCTGGGGATCTAGCTCAGCAGTCCAAGCGCCTGCCCGGTGGGCGCAAGGTCATGAGATCAATCCCCGGTGCCACAAAAAAAAAAGTTAGGGTGCGCTACTTAAGTTTTTCCTCACCAAGTTATTGGCCTTTGATACCTACAAAATCTCAGTGGATCTTTTTCCAACTTTAGGTGTAGAACTTTAGAAGCTAGAGTTTGTCCACACTGCAGGATCAATGCTATGTTGGAACATGTGGTCACAAATCTGCAACACTTAGTAACAGAGACCTGAAGAATTGGATCACAGCAAAGGATACTTTCCATTACCTCTAGACCTGCAGTTTGAAATGCTTCCCTTTCATTTGACTCTTAGTGAAGGTGTGGAAATCCTCTAGGTCCTCTGTTGTTTTATTTTTTGAGACAGCTGTGTAGTCCAGGCTGGCCTTGAACTCACTATGTAGTCCAGGCTGGTCTTGAACTTGCGTCGATCATCCTGTCTCAGCCTCCTGAGTGCTGGAATTATAGGCATGCACCACTATATCCATGGGCCTGTGTTATTTTATTATATATTTTTAAAATTTTTTTATTTTTAAGAGAATAAAACCAACCAAAATAAAACAAAAAAATCAAAACAAAACAATAAAAGTGATACAAGACTTCAAAACAAGATAATAGGAAATCAACAATGGCAACCATAATATATCTTGTTATCTTTGAAATAGTTGCCAGCAAAATTGGAAATTTCATGCCATCAAATATAATAAAATCAAACCAAACAAAACAGAATAAAACCAATCAAAACAAAACAATGAAAACAAACAGAACTTCAAAACAAAATAATAGGAAATTAGCAGTGACTATCACCTTCCCTTTTTAGATGTTTCCTCCCCTTCCACTTTCACAATATCTATTGTATGTTTTTTATGCTAGGGAGACGACATGTTCACCCATGTGACTCTGAACCATTTAACCCGACAGCATGATCACAAGTTTCATCCATTTACCTACAAGAGCCTTGTGATTATCTTTCTTTACAGCTGAGTAGCTTTCCATTGTATAAAAATGCCGTATCTTTCTTATCCATTCTGCAATTGATAGGCAAGCTATCCATTTTTTTTCTGGTTCTCCGTCACATAGACCTTTGTTTTCTCTCCTTTGACTTTTAGTCTGTGGATTTGCTTTCCAGTTAATGTGTTTATGGTATACAGCATATTGATGGATCTTGTTTCTTGATCCACTCTGTCTGTGTGTCTTTTTATTGGTGAACTGAGGTCATCTACATTAATGTTTACGACCAACATGCACTGGTTCATCTCTGCCATGCTTTTTTCCTGCCATTGACTCCCTATTTTTTCCCTCCATTCAATTGTCTGCCTCATTTGGTGATGCCACTCTGCTGCTGTTCCTGGGACCATGGTCATTTTTATCTCTCTCTAGAGTATACTTCAGTGCTCTTAGTAGGGTTGGTTTGGTGGTCATGAATTCCATCAGTTGTTCTGTGTCATGGAAGTATCTTATTTCTCCATTAATTTTGAAAGATAGTTTTGCAGGGTACAGGAGTCTGAAATGAAAGTTGTTTTCTTTCAGGACTTGAAATACTTTACTACAAGCTTTTCTTGACTTAATGGCTTGTGTTGAAAAGTCTGCCATGATTCTGATGAGTTTTCCTTTATAGGTGATCTGTCTCTTTTCTCTAACTGTTCTTGTGCTGAATTTCTGGGATCTTTATTATATGTCTGAATGTAGATTTATTTTGGTTATGGCCATTTAGAGT